>PVHP010021486.1:0-20457 GCA_004024765.1 Zapus hudsonius | reverse complement strand
GGAGCCTGCAAGACCTGTGCCCACTGAGCCATCTCACCAACCTGAATATTATTTTTAAGCAGAAAACTTTTGTCAATGAATTCTTTGTTATTTGCATTCTTGATATATAGGAGAAAATATTTCCCATTTTCTGTGTTTGCCAATTTAATATTAAAAAATACTGAGAAGAAAAATGACAAAAATGTAAGTGAGCTTTAAATCAAAATAATGATTTCTGCTATTTAATTAGAAGCATAGAAATGGTGAGGAATGATGTCCCTGCACATATAAAGGAAACATAAGGCTTGACTTAAATGACACATTAATTACATATCCAGTCGTTGACATGCACTGAAGAACAGGCTCATTGGACAGATGGACTCTTTATAAACTCCGAGTAGACTGAGGTTCATAGTACATTTGTAAATACAGTTACCAATATAACATGTGTGAGTTCATATAAGTGTTCTAGAACACATCTTCATTAAATTATTTAATGTTTTCACAGACCTACAGAGCAGGAAATGGAATTCCCTTTGATTTCTAGGATAGTCATATTAATCATTTTTCTCACAGCATTAAGATTTTCAGGAACCAGAGACCTTTGTGAAGAATATCCACTGACTACCTGTGGTTGACAATAGGAAAATTGGGCCTGACTGTCAAGGGAATTGTTGGGGACATGAACACATTGCATTCTACACCTCCATATAATCTTCTCATTCTCTCCTCACACTCTCTGAGTATTTCCCATTTCTTACATCTTATGTTGTATCTATGCATTCTGTCAAAAGCACGCCATGCTACATTTGGCATGACTGTCCTCGCTTGCTGGGCTCTAGGAAAAGGACACATTCTGTGAACTACACTGAACTCCTAAGTCACTTTATACAAGCTGGCATCTCCTGATATAAGTATTCAGAATCTCATTGGAGACACACATTTATTAACTTGGATGTGTTTTATGTGGGACCTTCTTAAGATTTATTTATTTTTATTATTATTTTTGGTTTGGAGAAATGGCTCAGCCTTTGGAGGTGCTTGCTTGCAAAGCCTGAAGGCCCTGGTTTCCTTAAAGCCTGTTGCACACAATACTACATGCTTCTGGAATTTGTTTGAAGTGGCTGGAGGCCCTGGCACACCCATCCTCATTCTCCCTTTGCCTGCCTCTTTCCCCCTTTCCCTCTCTCTTTCTCTCAAATAAATAAATAAATATGTAAAAAGATTTAATTTATTAGATGCTAATGGAAAATGACTGTCTTTTTTAAAGGAATATAATGAGCAATGAAATTTTCCTATCATCTCTAAATCACTTCACATTAAAAGTCAAGGATATTGACAAAGAAGTCCAGTGCCATCTTATGTCCCTGGGCTCAAAATAGATCCCAGTTTTCAGTATTTGCTATGTCTTATTTGTTTTATAGAGTGGGCTTTGAGAGCCTATCTGTTTATAGCAGATAAATCATTGCTCAATGCAAAATCTTTACTAAGAGAAAGGTTTAGAGACGTTGATGATGGTTACTGACTAAAAATACATATTCCACACTTTCAGAAAAAGGAAAAAAATAGTCATAAGGCATTGCCTAGTAGTATGCTACATTTAAAAATGTGATCATTAATTCTTAGCTAATTATTAGGGATCAACAAGACTGTTGGCTCATACATTGCTCACTTCAAGTTGAGACTTGTTTTCATTTCCTTGAATGGGGTGGGAAACTTGTGAGGGATGTCTTATATTGAGTCATCGAAAAGATCGAACTTGACTGTTGTTAGTCAGCCTAATATGTTGGTGACTGGTGAGATCCTAAGTATTACCCGCCTCTGTTTTTTAATTTTATAGCTGAACAACTAAAGGATAATGGGTTTCACCATCTTCCCCACTGCCATTTATTGAGGTTGGCTGTAAAGGAGATACATGAATGCAAATATCTAAACTTTAAATTTTATGCTTCTTTTAATCACTCCACCTTGGTTTATTCATTCTTATGATCATCTATTGGGCCCACTGATATATACATTATAATACTTAGATTTTAGCATTTGTCATAGAGCCAGGGATCTAAGGACTCACACAGAGGTGTAGTCTTCTCAGGTATTAAGAAGGCATTCAGAATGCCTTAGGATTAGGGAAATGCAGGCTTACTGCACCTTTAGTGAAAGCACATGCTTGTTGCCTAAAGATATCTAGAGGGTTTTGTTTTGGGTGGCAGTTTCTCTCTAGCCTTGACTGATCTTGAACACACTGTAGCCTAGGCTGGCCTTAAACTCATGGAGCCCTTCAATGTCTGCCTTCCACTTGATGGGATTTGAGGAATGAGCCACCCTGGAGAGTATTTATCTTATAGAAGGAAACATTTATACTAATCTGGAGTCTGGGGGCAAATGAGGCAGTCTTCCACAGGATGCTTTGAGTTGTTCCCTCCCAATACTGATGTTGACCAGTGACATCATATCTGATCTGTGGACTATACTACACATTAAACTTTAATATGGCCTTCTAATTATCTCCATTTCTAGAAATGACAGTGTTATCATTTTTGTTGACTATTGTGATTAATGATTGTTTGCATATGAATGTTTCCAAGAAAACTTCCATCACATTTAACTTACAACTTCACCTTAGATTTTTTTTTCAACTGATTCAATGTAATGCTTCATAATCTGTAGTGTAGAGGTCCTTTAATTTGATATAAATCTGACACCACAGAAAAAGTAATTATTGGTATTATTATTTTGTCAGAATCTGTGAAAATGTCATTAGCAATTATGTTGTCATTATTTATCAATTGCTAAGGAAAAAATCAAGTTTTGAATCCTTAGGTATCTACAGCTTTGCTGCTCTGTAGTAAGTTTTTAAGTTTTATTTCGGTGATTGTAACATGCTATTACTTTCATATTTCACGAGCAAATCACATTTCTATGCCCACTATTCTTAAGTTAATAATGAATGATATTGAACTCATTTCATTTTTCACATTTTATCCATTGCCCCTTCTATCCTGAATATAACATTTCCTTCATGCTTTCATTCCGTACAAGTCTTGTCTCTCAGGGATTCCTCTCCTACCACACTAAAGTTGGTATTATATTTCTAGCGGTTCAAATCAATCCATAATTGTGGTCTAGGGTCTGGTGTTGAGAATGATTTTTGAGATTACAGCTCAGATAAAAGGGTACAGTTGCCACGATCAAGCAGTTATATCGTCCTTGAATGTGGGTTTGGAAATGGTAGACATTTCAAAGTTGCTTCAAAACCATCTCCACAATGTATCTATTTAATACCTTGTTGGTTAATTAATTGGAAAGTGAAATCACCATGAAAGAACTGAGGAAGATTGACTCCCAGCTTCTCGTTGCCCCTCAGTTACTACAGCTTCTATACACTTTCCTAGTGAAGTTCTGGGCTTGTGTTTGCAGGCACATGTGTGTGCACATGCTCCTGTGTACCTGCATGCCTGACGTCATGCGTGTGGAGGTCACAGGACATCTTTTGTGAGGTGGGC
Source organism: Zapus hudsonius (assembly GCA_004024765.1). Lineage (NCBI taxonomy): Eukaryota > Metazoa > Chordata > Mammalia > Rodentia > Dipodidae > Zapus > Zapus hudsonius. The sequence continues at coordinate 16,975 of PVHP010021486.1, read as the reverse complement.
CTCACTCATTGGAGGCAGGATCTCTCGGCCTCATTGCTGATGTTTTTCTTTGTTGTGCTTTTAGCTTCTGAGGAATTCTGTCTGTGTCCCCTCTGGGATTAGAAAAGCCTACCATGGCTTCTGGCTTGTACCTGGAGTCTGGATACTGAACGTGGGCAGCCAGGTTTGAGTGGCAAGCACTTTACCACTGAGCCATCTGCCCAGGCTACATTATTTGTTGTAAAGTTATTTGTGATTTTGGGTGGGAAATTCAATTTTTCCCTGTCATGCTACTTAGGGAACATGTATATTTTAAGGTCTGTGCAATATATCCATGTATATTTATTTTTCTTGAGTACACTTTGAATTATCTGATATTTTCCCCCATGGGTTTGAAAATTCCCTATGGAACTGTATTTATTGTGAACAATTACACTTTCACTCTTTCTGAATGTCCCAGCTTATCTTTTTATGCTTATCTTAATGCTCACACTTAAAGAATACTTGTATTTTATCTTTTCTCTGAAAGTAATGCTAGCCAACAATTCATTATTTGAGTTTATTGTATTTATTAAAAGCTGAAATGCGACCATTGAAATGTTATTTTCTGACAAATTAAACAGCTCCATGATAACATTAAAATTATTCCCATGAAGACTTTAGAACTCCAAAACATGCTCTTCAAATTTACTTGTATCACTAAGGTTTTCACAAGTGATATTTAATCAAATAACTGTGAGATTTTAAAAAGTAGCTACAGTTGTTTTAGAGATTCCAGGTCTGCCAGAAAGGGGAGGGTGTCCTGCGTGAATTGACAGTGATGGGTTTAACTTTTTGAGACATCTGAGGACTTCATGACAGGCTTTTTACCAATGAATTTTAACTTCAAAGCCTTCTGTTCTCCTTGTTTTATAAGGTCAAATAAATTAATTCTGCTTGATAATCAGACCAATTATATGATGAGATAGATGATTGTGATTGTAATTATAAGGGACTCATAATAGAATTCGTGGTTTAATGTGGAGAGGATGAGAAGAAACCATAATGGATAAATGTGAGGTTTCCCAGTGGTTGAAGGACACAGCAACGAAGGTAAATGACTCTTTTCCACTTTTAAACTGGTTATGAAACCGAATAATGAGTTAGCTGTAGTGGGATGTTAGCTGATATTTATGCAATGAAGGTTTTGAAGCTTGAAATGGGAACAAGAAAGTGTAAATTCTTTTCATGCCACCAGATAGTTGACAAGTAGGGTGTATGGTTACTCTCAATTGAGATCGCCTTCTGTAGTTAATAAAATGACATCTCTTTTGGGGGGGTCTATTTTCTTACATTTTGCTGAATTACCCATTCTTTGCTTACCGCTGTCTGTCTGTCAGGCAGTGTGCTATGACCTAGGCACACCATACCATCAGAGGAGGCAGACATGATAACTGGGATCATGGAAATTCCACAACTGAAGAAACAAATAAAATAAATAAACCAATACATGAGTGCATGAAAAAACTGAGAAATGGTTACTGGGGACTAAACATGGCCTGTGAAAAGGAAGAAAGGTGAGTGGGGCTGATCCTAGAATCCATGCAAGGGTCCTAGGAAGACAGGTGAGTCAGTCATGCTGAACTACATGGACAATGTGGCCCCAAAAGGGAGAGAGTCACACTGAGAGAGGGAGACAATACTGAGCAAGGGAAGAGGAGGAGAAACAGGAGTGATAGGCAAGGGCCATGTTCATACTGTTCTCCTTATACCATGTCAAGGACTTTGGAACGTGTTCAATAGGATGATCAGCCATTGGTAAGGACGAAGCAGGAAGGGGTTCCATCCATTTGGTCTATGCTGGGGGGGGTGGGAAACTCCATCCAAAAAAGTCTTTGAACCAAGGCATTGGGAGGAAATCATAAGAAAAAGTGGAGAAATTTGGGCATCTGCTGGTAGATAAGGTCTCTAAAGAGTAGAAGAGGCAGGGTGAGGAGCATTGGTTGATTGTTAGCTCAGCAATCTAATAAACATGGAGAAATGACTTAGAGAACAGGTTTACCTGCCCAGACACTCTTTTGGTTTTTTCCCCTGTGGAACATACGTCTCCATTTCCAGTGGAAATTATTTACGTTGATATTTCCTGACTTTCTGTCTTAAGAGCGATTCTCCTGTCATAATAGAATAGATATTGTCCTGTCATAATAGAATAGATAGTCTGTCCAGTAATGAGCAAAGTAGACTTTCACATTAGATTTTAATTTATGTCTTTGCCATTTTTGCTTATGGTTCAATATCAGCCAATCCATATGGTTGAGCCTAAGAGATTCAGAGTTTTCCTCTTCTCATTTAAACACTTAACTAATGTAAATGAGTTTGGTAGTAAGGAAAATCGTCTCCTTTTCTATGGACAAATAAAAGAATGACAGAAATGGCATTTCAGTGATGAAAGAGGCATTATTCCCCGGTCCCCCAGACACAAGGAACACCCTGACTGGGCAGTCTAAGAGAAGCCAATAATGAAACAGGCACTTCATTGAAAATGTCCACCTTTCCTCTGTAGTCAGTCAAATGCTATTATCCTTTTGTGCTTCTGTAATTTTGAGGGCAAGTTCAGTGAGTGAGTGTGGCAGCTATTAAGAGCCGTCATGGAGAATTTATCTGTCTTTAAATGGAAGGTAGAAACATTACTACACAAGCAGCTCATACTCAGTGTAGATAAATTCTTCTCTTTGGGCTTTGTAGAATGATGCTTATTGTTTTGTACGATGTCTCCCCAGACCATTCTTACACTGGCAATGGTGATTCTGCCTTTTTCTCTTGTCAAGCATAAAATTTATGGGAGAAGCATGCCCCATGGGAATGAAGCTTGTTTCTTGTCCGTGTCTACCTTAATATTGCACAACTGAGGTCGATAAGAGTTGCCAAAAAATGGTAAAATCCACCCAGCTCCTTCATAAGAAAAAGGCCCAGAAAGAGCCTCTGACATTATCTTCTTATTCTAGGCATAAGAGTGTGAAGATATGGTTGGTGGAGGTCATAATGTGCAGAAATTACATTTAACAACAAGGCATTATCGGTGCCCTGTGGCTGCTACAGTAAATCACCACAAGCTTGGTACATTAACAGAAATTGTTCTCCTTCAAGAAAATTCAGGATATCGTCTGGGCCATTCTTCTAGACAGGCAAATCCTTTCTTGACTCTCTGTCTGTGAACTCTCCAGGCTTACGGCATCATAGCCCCAATCTCTTCCTTGAAGCTTGCCAAGACTCCATCTTTTTGTGTCCATTTGTTCTTTCTCTCTCTTTTTTTTAATAAGGATTTTTTTAATTGGCCTTAGGGTCCACCCTAATCCAGCATGATATCAACTAAATCCATAACATAATCACACCTGCACAGACCCTAACTCCAAATAAGGTCACCTCCCAAGGTCCCCAGCGGGCATAAATTCAGAGAATGAGAGGACACTCTTCAACCTATTATAGTCAGTGGCTTTAAATACTCCATTTACTTTGCCTTAATGAAATACTGGCAACAGCAACTTAAGGAAGGAAGGGTTTATTTTGCCTCTTGGTTTGAGAGTACGGTCCCCAGTCTATCATGGTGGAGGGAGAGTGAGTCTGCTAGACACATTTCACCTGAAGTCAGGAAGCAGAGAGAGAAGTGCTGGTGCTCCATTCTCTCTGCCCTTTTCTTTCAGCTTGGAACTCTACCTCATGGGATGGTGAACTCCACCCTGAAAGCACACAGGAAGTACTCTCCCAGACACATCTAGTGGTAGTATGTCTCCTGAGTACTTTTAAATTTTGTCAAGTTGACTATCATGATTACCTACCGTAAATGCAAAATAATATTGCTATTTTTTTCTAAACTCAATTTTATCATCTTGTTGGTATTATTTATTCATTATTTTATTTTATTTTATTTTATTTTTATTTGTACGCAGAGAAAGAAACAGAGCTAAACTTAGATAGCTAGAAAAAGAAAGAATGGGCATGCCAGGGCCTCCAGCCACTGCAAATGAACTCCAGGTGCATGTGCCACTTTGTGCATCTGGCTTTATGTGGGTACTGGGGAATTGAACTCAAGTATTTAGGTTTTGCAGGCAAGCACCTAAACTGTTGAACCATCTCTCCAGCCCAAGTTACTTATTCTTAATATTGTCTCTATAAGAATGAAATGAAGAAAAGACAAGTGACTTATTGGATTGTCAGATGATTAAATTACCAGAAATCTCTCTATATGTTTAGTAAGGAATGGAAACCTTTAATGGAGGGCTGTTATCTAACTGCAAAATACTATTGCTAATCTTGTTCAACTGACCTCTAGTAACGAGACTTTGAATGAAATTTTTATCCCCATATGAATTGAAATTGTTGCCTTCTTTCATTTAACTGGGTTTTGGGGTACTGCCTTTTGTATGCAGATTTAAAGCCTAGTTTAAGAAATAGTATGTTTTATGTGTTTATATAAAATTCCACTCTATCATTTCTACTTATATTAGAGTTCAGTCTTAGTACTGAAAGCCATGTAGCTCTTGCTATGTGTCAGGACTCTGCTAATTTTCCATCCATGAATTGATGCATTCCTGTATTCCAAGAGTCTTTGAAGTAGATATTGTTGGCCTGCCTTACAGGGGCTATGTGTTCACCAAAAGAACCATTAGCCAGGCCAGATCGAGAGGGTAACTCACCAGGTCCAAATGTGAGCCAGACTTTTACGGAGCCTTCTGCTCATGAAGACGCTAGACCACTGTGCAAGGCCTCCCCACTCTCCTCTGTCTCTCTCTGTAAATTTGCTCCATTTTTCATTATATTTCTCACCACTGCTTATATTCTATTTTATTTATTTATTCACTTCATCATTTTCTGTCACTGGAATGTAAGCTTTCATATGGCAATAACTTTGAACTTTTCTTCTTTATCAACCAGACTTAGTAAAGGGCTTGGCATGAATGCTCAGAGTATGTGGAGGAGGGAGTGATTGTATGAACACGTGAAAGAGCACATGCATAATGGAGGGAATGAATATGCGAGTGACCAAGTGAATAAATGGGCGATGAAGTGATCCAGGTATTTTGAGTGAATGAGTGAGTGGGTGAGGGATTGTATGAAGGATAGAGTGAGTAAATGAGGGAACGGATGAAAGAGTGAATGAATGTGTAAGGAAGCAGATGAGTGAGTGTGTGTATGAGACAATGAGGGAGAGAATGAATGAATTTAGGAATGATGAAGGGAATGTGTGTGTGAGGGGATGGGTGAGTGAAGGGAGTAGTGAATAAAGAGTGCATAGACGAGTGAGCATGTGGGTACATGAGTGGGCGTGAATGAGAGATGAGTGATTGGAATTAGTGAATGAGTTCATGTGTTAGTGATGGAGTGAATGTGAATGAAAGTGTGAGATTGTGTGAGCATGAAAGTGGAGTGAATAAACACGTAGGTGATTGAGTATGTTGGAGATCTTGTGAGTGAGTGGCAGGATTGTTCAGTGTGTAGGTGGGTGATAAAGAGAGTGAGGCCGTGTGTCTTTAGAAGGGACTCTAAGGCCTAAAAAGGAAGTACTCCCAATATCTGGGGGTGTCTGCTAAGAACTCGTAATATTCAAAGTTGAAAGTTGAATTTCTAAATCCCATCTTTTTCAGATGATTGATTTTTTTTTATTTTTTTTTCAAGCAGAGAAATGAGAGAGAGAGAGAGAGAGAGAGAGAGAGAGAGAGAGAGAGAGAGAGAGAGAGAGAGAGAGAGAGAGAGAGCGCCCCAGGGGCATATGTGGGTACTAGGGAATTGAACCCAGGGCCTTAGGCACTAGAGGCAAGTGCCTTAACCACTGAGCCATCTCTCCAGCCGAGATGACTAATCTTTTTAAAATATTTATTTACTGTATATGAACTCTGGAAGCATGAGCCACTCTTCCTTTGGCTTTCGGTGGGTATTGGGTAATTGAGTCCAGTCATCCGGCTTTACAAGCAAGCACCTTTAATTACTGAGCCATCTCTCCAGTCCTGATTGATCTCTCTTGTCTTTTTAAAATTATATTTTCTTTTGTCTTTTAATGAAATATCCAAATATGCTTGTTACAAATGGTCTTTTTAGCTGCATTTGGTGTTGTAATTCCAGCTACTCACAAGGCTAAGTCAAGATCTCACCTTCACGACCTCTTGGGGGTTCAAAGTAAGATCAAGACCAGGCTGGATGAATTAATAAAATCCTATGGCCAAATGAAGGTACAAAGAGGGCTTGGCTTGAAGATCAGAGGAAGTATTTCCTTGCCATGCGCAAGGCCCTGAGTTCCATTCTGCACACAGCGCATATAAATAGCAGGACCATTGACAAAAGTCTTTTGTCAGTTCCACTATTTCGTGCTACCCTTTCTTTGGTTACTGTGATTTTTTCCTACATCGTGAGACCATTGGTGCCCAGGTTCCCTATGACCTCTTATCAGGACATTTTTGTTCAGTGATTCAGGTTGCAACGCTTTTTATATAAACCCTGTGGAGAGTAACCATATTTTCTCCACCCCTTTGACTTCCTCCTTGGGCTCATTTTATGACTCCTTAAGAAAAATTAACTATCTTTGTTCTTCTGGTGGAGTGCTCTTCCTCTTATGGGCAGCGTGCGTGGTAATCAAGGAAGTCATACTACTAGTCTTGCTGTGTGTTTTGCCACCAAGTTTATTGTCACAAAAGATGCTCCGCTTCACCTCAGTGGCAGGACACCACAAATGAGCCACCACACTTGTTAGAACTATCTCAGTAAGTAGCAGCCTAATGCAGAACTATGAGGAACATGGGCTGTTATCCAGAGAGGGACCACACATTCCCACAAGTCCAATAGCTATCTCCAGAGCCATGAATTTACTACACATTTACCTTGTCCTTTCTCAGGGACATAGTAGAGAGATTTTAAATGGTACAATTACAACCTGTGTCACTCCACATAACTGATGTCTACCTGCATCGAATTGATTGTCGTCTTGATGACAAATGCCAGTTACCTCTGGTCACTAGAGAACAGCAATATTTCTCAAGTATGTTTGGCTTCCAATAAAATAAATCCATTCCTGGACTTTACCCTCATGTAAAGACCTTTCAGAGGAAAGAACAATTTGTACAATATGGTTGATTTTTACCTCACTTTCAGGGACTAAAACACACACACACACACACACACACACACACACACACACACACACACACACCAATGCATTTATTTATATTAAAAAGAAAAACAATTAAGAAGAATATTTTATTTTTTTAAGAAGAATATTTTAATTTGTACCTTTTGCAATGACTTTCTGAAATTAAAATAAAATTTTTTTTTTCTAGTGATTCTGCCACCCTGCCAAGTGGGCTTTCATTCTCTGGCTTTCCTTTTCTTTGCTTTCAGGGCTTAATGGTTTATACTGAAAGGCACTTAGCCTGCTATGGCTAGGACGTTTCATTGGCTACGTTCGCTCTGGCCGATGAGTTATGGCAGATTCTTTAATATATATATTTTTCTTTTTTTCCTATAGTGGACTCTCATAGTGTCTTGACAGTTGGAAGGATGGAAGGTTATTGAGCTTCTAGTTCCTCAGCTGCTCAGCTGTATTTTTGGAACCATACATCAGCAAAATTACCCAGCTCTCTTACAGAAGGTGTTCTGTTGCCAGACGGTGCTCTGTGGGAAACAAGTTCTTAGTTTTCAAAAATTAGAATTGATAGCAAAATAGAATCACACTTAGCTTTGGAAGGCTCTGGGTTGTCTGCAAGTCCTAGAGTCTCAACTGCTCCCCCTTTTCCTCTGTCTTCATTGTTTCTTATTCAATTAAACTGATAACAAAATGTCTACTCTGCTTTTAAATAACCCAGGGCACCTTCTTAGCACTGCGTACTCTGAGGCCCGATGGGAAGGTTCAGCTCCAGTTGCACCATTAGCCTGGCAAGTGCAAGCAATCGTTACCAATGATTTTTGGTCTCCCTAATTGTTTTTTACTTTATTGAGCTTATTCCAAAATAATGAAACTGCATCTTTCCTTTCCTTAAAAGATAGTCACACAAAGCCCAGTTGCTGTTCCTTCTATAAACTCATCAGTATTGCCATGAGGAGTCCCCTTAACTATCGACTTTCCAGTCTACTTAATGGATCTCCTAATTTGCAGAAATATCCCAATGCAAGGATTTGACAATTAGAAGATTAGCCAAGGAGGTCCCCAGGGAACCCCTGTTTTCTGCACCTGCTGGTGACTTAGAGGCACATTTCCTGCTGGATGTGGCAAAACCAGGAGACCTGGGAAAGAGAAAAGAAAGACCTGTTAAATATATGGCCACTGTCTCCCTCTTTTGCAAGTTTGCACTTGTTTCGAAGGAGCACTGTTTCATTTGAATTAAAAATGAGACTTTTCAACAACTGTACTAAATTATTGTTTGTTTCAAGTATGTCACTGATTACATGCACAAAACAAGAAGTGAAAGATCAAGTTTCACTTAATCAGTTGGTGGGTTAGTTGTTGAATTTCAGTGACTTAAAATCTAAACCGGTATGTTTTTTTCTGTTTTAAAAATATTTATTCACTTATTTATTTGCAAGGGGGAGAGAGAGAGGGGGGGGGGATGCCAGGGCCTCTAGCCATTGCAAATGAACTCCAGATGCATGTGCCACTTTGTGCATCTGGTTTTACATAATGGGTACTGGAGAATCAAACCTAGGTCATTAGGTTTTGCAGGCAAGTGCCTTAACCATTGAGCAAACTCTCCAGCCTAAACCCATATATTTTAAGTGAAAGTTAAATTTCATAATGACAATATTTTGTTGTCATCTTATTCTAATGGAACAGTTTCTTGGAGATCATTCCATAAACTTCTATGGTACCTCCTCACTTCTTCATCTCAACTTTGTTCAACTGTTGGGATCCACTTTAGACATTAACACTGCAAGAGTTCCAAGTGCTTTAGTCACATGCCCTACCATTTTCGGTGTCTTCTGCAATACCTCGGTTACTCATGATTAATTCCCAAGCTTGGAAATGTGTACTGAAGCTATTAGAATGCAGATACATATATGAGCACCTCACTTACACACTCATGTTGGAACTACCTGTCGCCGTCAGCCACACGCTGCTGGGATGAATCTCCAAACCAGGCACAGTTTATGGGAGGAAATGATTTATTCAAACTACAGATCCAGGGTTGGTCCCATGAAAGTGAAAGAGGCTGGTCCTCTTTCACAGGTCCAAGCAGAAAGAAAAACCCATCACCAACACCACACACACAACAGCAAACAGGCAGGAGAGCCACAGAGAAAATTTCTTCCCCTTTATATAACCTTAGGGTGGGGTCTTGCAATTCTATCCCAGACTTAATGGCTTCCTGAGTCTCTGGAATTTCCTTCCTGCACTGCCCACACAGGAAAGGATGTTTACTTCTAGCTCCTTTGAGCTTCCTTCCATCCTGCCCCCTACTGAGAGGCTTCCTTCCTCTGAACATTCTCAGAGACCCACCCAAGATTACTTGAAAGGTCAAGTTGACATCAAAACTTAACCATCACACTACCTTTCTTCACTCTCCAACTAGATTTCATCTGATGTTTTCTTTCTTTAAGGTCCTCTGCATATTCCATCACTACAAGGGAATGCTTTGGCAGAGCCTATGATTCACTCCTACTGGTGGAAATACTTTCTCTGGGACTCTTGCCTAAGTAATCTATGTGCCATTTCCATTTTAGTTAATTACTGCCTCCCTGCACATATTTACACTACTTGTGCATGAGGCGCTTTCCAAGCTTTTGCAAGCATTTGAAATTGCTGTTGTGTATCTTTTGAAATATAATACTTACATGATTTAAAAAAAAATCTCTGCCTATGGCTGGACTTCACCAGAAAAAGACTGATTCTCTTCTTCATGCTAACAGTGTTTTATGCACGTAGCTGTCTAGGGCTCATAGAACTTGATTATTTGTATATGTGACATACTTACCATTCTCTGCGGACCATGATTGCCAAGAGTGAACTCCTTGGATCTGGCTTAGTTACTAATATACAGACAACCAGCACGTGCTTACTGAAGGAACTGGAAACTCATTCACAATTGTCTGATTACTCTTGTTATTATTGGTTAAGTGAGAAAAAAACAATGCTCTTCAAGAAATTATTTATTACCTCAATGCCATCACCAGCCTCTCACCGATCTTCTCCTATGTCACTAATTACTTGCTTTCTACTTAAAGAAAATAAAAGGTAAAAAGTTAATGAAGCTTGTACTATTTGTGGAGTGTTTTTACTATTCAACATACTTTTATCTTCAAACTAAGGCGGTTGAAATTGCCTGAATCATTTCCTCCCTTTTATTAATGTATGACAGATATCTCAGGTTATTCAAGCCATGTCACAGGTAGAAAGGCATGTACTTGAGTCAAGACCTTCCATGACAACCCTTCAGAAACCCTTGTGTCGTCACCAGGAGTGAGCTCAGTCTTGTTTCCCCTGTGTCATTGGGACATATCACATGTCTTGTTGGAAAGGTATCATAGTCACACTGCAGCTTCTGCTAATTTGTTTTCCAGTTGAAAGCATAGAGTTATAACATGTCCCTGAAAATAAAATGCTCACAAGGATTTCTCCTTCATGGTACAGGTATGGAGGTCAGCCTTTAACCCACTTTACATCTTATAAGTAGAAGTTGAACTCAGTAGGAACTTGTCTACTCATATTTTCATTTGCTCATTTCTATACCTAAATATATAGTGAAAAAGTTCACCTGCATGTGTCATGTGTTAGGTCTCATTTATTTTTTAGAAATCATATATATATATATATATATATATATATATATATATATATATATATATATGGCAGAAATTTTAGAATGAGAAAATGTAAAGAAAAAATTCAGTTTTCATTGTCTTTCAACAGGAAGTTGCTAGTAACATTTTTTTTTGAAGTAAAGGAATGAAGGTGCTTGGGTTTGGACCTTGGTTTTTGAGTTAAGGGTTTAAGTACAATGAGAAGGTTTCCTCAGTTTTCTTTATTGAATTTACCCATTTATAAGATGGGAATAATAAGTTTGCTTATGCCTTAAAGTTCATGAGATATTTAAGTGAATTTAGCATCTGAAGCTCTTAGAGTAGTAACTGATCACATAGTATGTAGTAATTTTCTTTAGTATCATTATTCAGTTGCCTGTTTTTATTCTCATGCTTAGCCTCTTAACAAATTCCAATTCTTAAAATATAGCCTTTTATAAAAATTCCATTTAACAGCATGGCATAGAATTTGTTTCACATATTAAATATTCTTTTAAAATATGGGCTTAATTAAACTATTAAACTCTTACCAATACATAATGTTATATTATAATTGGCCTTACAATTTCTTATTTGTTTTTTGACCTTTGACTATGATAAACTATTCTTAGGAAGATAATGGTATATCATTTTGGACAAGCTGCACTATTTTTGGGATAGATTCTTATATATAGGCATTTATGTAATTCTTTAAATGATTTTAAGTTATTTTAATAGCCTAGTTGAGATATATTTCACATACTTCACAGCTAACATCTTTAAGCTATAGTTCACTCTTGTTAGCAAATTCTACCAGAAGTATACACAGGTTCAAATTTCTTCAGATGCTTGGCCACACTTAAGAACCTCCTCTGTCTTCTCCTTCCCTCCCTCCCTCTCTCCCTCATTCCCTCTCTCCCTCCCTTCCTCCCTCCTTTCTTGTTTGTTTCTTTATTTTTTTTCTTTTTGGTTTATAAAAATAGTATGATTTGCCAATTAAAAATGAAGTTTTTAAAACCAGTCTTTTTGCAATGCACCTTGATGAGTCCCCATCTACCAGAGCCTGGAGCAATATGGAAATTGCCAGAGGACAAGATAGAATGTTGACAGAACCACCCAATAGAAAGACCAAATCCACTGGAGGAAAAGCCTACAAGCTTCTTTGACTTTAAGTGAGCTCATCTTCAGCCTCTTCCGTTACATTTTGCTTCCATAGCTTGTGGAGAAAGTCAAGTTTGAGCCAAGGCTTGGCTGCTTTACTCCTCAGGGAGGCAAATGTACTCAGAATGATTAATGGTGAATCCAAAAGCAGGGAGCTTTCTGTCAAAGTCTGCACACTTTCCTCCACATGCCTTTTATTCTGTTCACCACCTCATTCAGCTGTGTGGCATGGGAACAGCTCTAGGTACATGAGTAGATTTGATGTTTCCCTGAGGTATCAGAGTGGAATTCAGCCTGGTTCTGCACCTCATGTGTGTGTGTTGGTTAAGTTTTGTTGTCACTTTCACCTGTTTAGTAATCCATAGTAATCTTAGGTGGGTCTCTGAGGTTGTTTACAAGAAGGATTAACTAAAGGAGGAGATAGATCCCTTTTCCAGGGTGAGCCCTTCCTCCAGAGTGAGTGGCCCTCTCAGTAGGGGACAGGACAGGATGTAAGGAAGCACTAAGAGAAGGAAATCTCTTCCTGCCCCCCCAACCTGTTTACTGATGTGTGTGGGGGGGAGGTGCTGGTGATGGCTTCTCTCTGTTTTGACCTGTGAAAGTGGGCTAGACTTTTTCACCATTATTGAACTTCCCCTGGATCTGTAACTTCAATAAATCCCTTCTTTCCCTAACTGTGCCATGTTTGAAGGTTCATCCCAGCCAAGTGTGGCCGATAGTGACATCATGTCTTGAGCTAGGATTGTTCTTAAGAAGGACATTCTCACAGATGGTAGGCCTGCACACAGCTATTTGGGTGGGTGGGTGGGGGGGAATCCCAATTGGTTAATAGAACCTCCATGTACTTAAGTATCATTGTTATTTATACCAAACAGTGTGTGAACTATCATTAAGCTTCAAGAGAGGCAGACATAATGACGTTAATTCCACAACAAGGAACTATCTGACTACCTATCACATGGCCTCCAGGAAATTGGTTGGGATTCCAAACTGAGCATATATGAAAGAAAAACCTTTGAGTTAAACTGTGTCCTAAAGACTTGTCTCAAGGGTTCCTTGTTGCTGATCTTCTGTGTTTTGATTTGATAATCACCTTGAGCTAGAAAGAAAAACAGAAAATCCTTTCTTCTCTGAATCACTGGACCAATTCCCTCATCTCTCAGCAGCACATGTGTGCAAGGTATTTCCCACTTGTTCACTGAGATCCCTGGTTCCCCACCACCCGCTTTCCATCTCACATACGTAGTTTTAAGTGTGCAGGAGGCAGCTCTGTGGAGGTTTGTGTTCTGACTCAAGGCCCAAAGTCCCAAGCTGTACATGAGTCATGCAAAATTCATGTGCACTTACTTTCAATTATCTTTTTTTTGTCTGAATGTGTGGTGTGCATGCATGTGTGTTTGTGGCATGGGCATATGTGTGCATGTGTGTGTTGTGAGTGTGTTAGAGAGAGATAAAGAGAGAGCAGGTATGCATGTGTACATGTAGAGTTTAACTTTGCATGTCTTCTTTGATTACCCTCTACCATGTTGACTGAGGCAAGGTCTCTCACTTGAACCTCGACATCACTGGTTCAGATAGTTTAGCTAGCCCACTAGCCAGTGGGGTGTGCTGTGTCTGCCCCCCAGCTGCTTTGATTACAGATGACCTAACATTTACATGGTGCTGGTATCTGAACTCTGGTCCTCATTGCTGATGCAGCAGGTATTCCCCCCCCCCCAAGCCATCTCTCCGGCCCTGATGTACACTTTCTGCATCTTCCTTATTATAGTTTTGTATTTTCTTCATGCTTACTTATGGTTTCCTTTTCTCAATTCTGCACTGAAGTGAAGAAATCCTATCTAACTTGCTTCTCACTATATAAACAACATCTAGCACAGTGCCTCACACATGGTTACTGCCTAATAAACCCACCCTGAGTGAGGGAGGTCTCTGGGAGAGGTGACAATACAGAAATTCACATCAGACTTTAATCATCATTAAAATTTCTTTTACATACGCTTAATGCTAAAGTGAACCAGAAGCTTCAGGTGACAAGTGCCTAAAAGAACTATGACTTGGAATGGCAGGTCTGGTTCCTCCTGCTGCAGATATTTTTCACACCAGGCTAGTCTCTCCTTAGCTGAGTCTGAAGTCTTTGTGCAAAAACCTCGACTTGGTTTCTTTGCTCAGGTGTGCAAGCATTCCTTCTAGGAGGTGCCTAATGGCTTTGGTTCACATGGCAGCTTCTGACTCTGTGCTTTCATCACTTACAGACTTTTTGCCCATCACATCTACATTAGTGCCTCCTTTTAAAGATGAATCACCTTTCTCTTCTGGAGAAGAATGTGTGTTACATAAGCATGTTTTTAACTCTGAAGGAGATCAGTTTCTAGCTAGCATTCATGGAGTTTCAGGTGAATATGATCCTGACTCAGATCAAACATAGTTTAATATAGAAAACTAAATGAAAAGAGTGCTCTGATTTAACATTTCAGACCAGGCTGGGGAAGAGTTAACTTGGGGGCCTCAGTAGTAGGAAAAGATGGAAATGGCCATTTGATTCTCTTAGTGACAGGTGTTTCTGAGCTCAGTTTGTATGTCTTGGACTGAGCTCTTCTCCTCACTTGGAGGCTCTGATCTTTTCGCATTATAGTGTTGCCAGGTGCCTTGACCTTAACTTAGATGCCTGATTTTCTGTATCTTGTCCTAAGTTACACTGAGTCTATGTGATTACAGACTGTCCCAGTAAACTGATCCTGAGTGCTTATCCAGCAGTTGTTCAAACAGCCCTCAGAAGCTGTCAGATATAATGGCCCAAATTCTGAATTGGGAGGATTAGGAACACAGGGCCTTGCATCATACCAGTCACACTCCTCTGTGTGACTGGTACTTTAAATGGTTTTGTTCTGTTCTTTGACTCTGTCTAGGGTGCTGGAAAGCTTCCTCATTCTTTTACTAGTTGCAATGAATTCTGTTTTTAACTTCCTTCTTTTCTGTTGTCCATCCCTTTTCTTCTCTCCATCTGTTTCGGTCAGCTTCTTAGTTGCTGCGCAGAAAGAACCCAAACAAAAGTGGCTTGTGGAGGAATAGGTTTATTTGGTTTACGAACTCCAGGGGAGACTCCTTCCTGGCAGGGAAAACAATGACATGAGCAGAGGGGTGGACATCACCTCCGCCACAGCACTGCAAACAGCAGCAGGAAGGTGTGCCAAACTCTGGCAAGGGGAAGCTGGCTTATAACCCCCATAAGCCTGCCTCCAACAACACAGCTCCATCAAGGTTGTAAAATCCAAACTGACATCAGCTGAGGATCAATTACCCAGAACACATTCATTTGTTTGTGGGGGACACCTGGATCAAACCATGGCACCATCCCTTTTTCATCTTGTCTTTTTCTTCCTTCAACATAATTTATTAAGTGCTAAAAAGCTGAGTGTTGAAATGATCAAAACTAGGTAACAGAGATGGGGGGGAAATGTGTCCCTGTTAAAGGACTTATTCATTGAGGATCCAAGGAGTTAAAAAAATAAAAGTAGGAAGTAATTGCAAAGTGTAACAATGTCCTTGAGAAGAAAATAAGGATATCAGAGAAAGACTCTTACAGACATGAGGTGCATGTGAGCCTTTGAAATTAGGAATAATGAAGTTGAAAAATGAACCACAAGTTGTCATTTGACCATGTGAGAATTAGACGGTAGATAGGATGTGGACAGATAGGATGTGGACATACCTTTAAGGGGCCTTGGTCAGGAAATCAACAACACATGAGTTCGCCCTTCTTTCTTAATTTTACTCAATAGGAACATTGCATACATCTTTGTATGGTCTTCTAATGTAACTTAATTATTACTATAGTAGAGAGAATTGACTTACCTGTGTGCTTTCTGTTGCCATGGCTGTGACTGTGTACCAAGAACAGCACCTGACACACGAGTGCACTCTTGCCCAAATCTAGTGGGCCTGGATGCCAAAGAGCGCAGAAAGCTAGTGCCAGTGTGGCCCATAGTGGCTGGCGATGTGGTGGGCTCAGGCAGTGAGGTCATTACAGGCCATGCTCTGCATTAAGATTTTACCTAAAGTGCAGTCAAAACATCACATTCAATGAGAAATACGACAGAGATATTTTCTTTTTTCTTTTAATGGGGAATCACCAAAAAATTCTTTTCTTATTAAGTTATGTTATATTAAATTTAAAGCATGATATTTCAAACACTAGCACTTACTGTCTAACAAAATCTAATTAGAAACCAAGGGGAGAGGGGTCAGAGGGGTTTGAACATGAATTCCTCTCTACTCATATAGGAAAAAGTTACTGAAATATCAACTTCATAGTAATGTGTTTACCTCTTCTTAGTAAATGAATTTTTTTCTTAATGATAGATATTCTATTAGGAGTTCCAAAAACCAGAGGCTATTTCATCATGTGTGTATTTTTGTAGGATCTTATATGTGTGTATTTCCAGTTATTTACCTACCTGCACATGGCTTAATATTCATGAGCAACTACTGCTCTCAGATAGACTAGGTTTTGTCTTTATCGTGCATATGAATAAATTTAAAAAATGAGGTTGTGGGAAAGAAATTGTCTATCAAGTATCTGGCATTTTACAAATTTATCTTATATAGTGAAATCCAAACCCTTTACAGACAGAGGCAATATATCCCTTAATAAAACAAGAATGTGAAACCCAAATTGTTAACTAATCCACAGGATATGTTAAGAGAAAGATGGAGATGCAAGGCCCTGTGTTCCTAATCCTCCCAATTCAGAATTTGGACCATTATATCTTACAGCTTCTGAGGGCTGTTTGAACACCTGCTGGATAAGCGATGTTAATACAAAAGGCAGAATGTGTGGAACCTGAATCTTCTATTTCTCAGCCATCACTGCCTTGTTCCACTATGAGATAATAATACATCAGTGACTGCTTCTAATTAATTCTCCAAGACCAGAGCCAACCTTGTAAGTGCTGGGGAGAGATCTTTCACTCAGTTCTGAGCCTGACGGTCCCAGATGTGCTATACAACCTTTCACCCTTTTATTCTTAACGGATGATTTTCTAATCTGCAAAAGGAGATCCCTGGATGTGAAACTCTCTGGGGACCCTTTTATCTCCAG
>PVHP010021485.1:0-29385 GCA_004024765.1 Zapus hudsonius | reverse complement strand
AATGCTGCTTTATTGTTGCGGGCTTAGAGGTCCTTGTGTCGAAAATCCTTGGTTCTTGTTTCAATGGCCTATCCTGTGTTGATTCAATGACTGTGGTTATAGGTCCCTTGTTCATCATTCATTGTCTGCTGAGTTCCTTATGGATCCTCCCTGATATGACTGTGGTGGCTCCTCTCTTGTCAGGATCTCATCCATCGGCACTAGGCCAAAAGATGAGACCATGGCAAGAGATGAGCCAACACAGTCATATTGTGGAGGATCCATATGGAACCCTGCAGAGAAGAATGGGATGGACAGGGGACCCATAGCCACAGCCATTCATCCAACTCAGGATAAGCCTAATATGTTTGTGTTTTGCAGGATACAACGAGAGAGGTGTGGCCCATCTAAACTCACAATCTTAAAGCAAACTTATTACTCATCCACCACGACTCAGGGAACTATGTGGAAGAGGGGGCAGAAAGATTGTGAGAGCCGTGGTGGGGGAGACTATCCAGAGGTACGGCCAGGAGAACCTGGCTGAATAGTAGGCTATCCATGGTCCCCTGTCACAAGGACTGATCCAGACGACCCATGGAGGAGGTTATCCAGCGGAGTGGGGAGGGGAATTGGGGATAACAACTCATTGTTTGTCCACTAAATATTGTAACTCATTATGGACAATAAAAATAAATAAATAAATACAATTCTTCTAGTCTTCTATAGCCTAGGTTGTGGAAAGACTTTACCAAAGTAAATTTAAACTATATTTGTACAGTTCTTCTCACTTTGATAATAAGCCTCTATAAACTCAAGCTAACTTGCCTCTAAAATGATGATTTATATAAATATAAATCCAAATTCAAATTCCCACATTTATAAAAAACAGAAAAATAAACATTTAAATAGTGTCTACCTTTAAATTAAAAGTTTCACTCTCCTAATGAAACAGAAAAAAAACCTTCAATTTATAAAATGTTTGCCACAATTTCCTCTAGACGTTCTAGTCATTATGGTTTCAGGAAGTCCTGTCATGTGGTCTCAGTCTGGATATAAGTTTACTCATTTCAGTAGGCTCTTGTGAAGTATATGCAAAGGCCAATAGCAGGATCAATATAAGTTATCACTTTTAATAAAATAATTTCATTTTCATTGGTATCCAGTAACTATTTCTGACAGCTTAGTCATTCAGCAAATTGCAGCTGTTTGGAAAATCATTAGATTTATTAATTTTACCAATACAATAGAATCAAAATTCATTCCAAAGAAGCAGGAAGTAATATAACTTATTATGAAGCTTGAAGTCAATAATAAGTAATTAAAATGGACCATAGTTCACAAATAAATATATGCATTCAGAGAGAAAGAGAAAGAGAGGAGAGGGAGAGAGAGACTGAGACTGAGACAGAGACAGAGAGAGACTAAATTTTTTCTTTTTTGTTTTTTTTTTTTTTTGGGTACTGAGATCATGTCCAGGATCCAAGAATGCTAGACAAGCATACTACCACTGAGCTATATTCCCAGGAAGCTGCATAAATATATATATGTATATATATATGTATGTATGTATATATAGATAGAGAGAGAGAAGGAGAGAGAGAGAGACTGAGAGGGGGGAATCACATAAGTGACCAATATTGAATAAATTTGTTGCTTAGCAGAGGGAGCAACTTGATAAGGTTGATTAGTTGCAACACTTTTCATATAGATTAATTGACAAAAATTTCAGTGGATGCAGTCAGAATTCTGTTTGACAGTTTCACATCTTGACTCTTTCTCCTGGATGTGGCTATTGCTTCAATGGCACTTGACTCATATCATGATTGGATGGCTGCTATTTCATACAACAATGCTAACTGTATTTCAGAAGCAGCCCATTCTAGCCAAGGGTACTAGAATATGAAGAAAGAAATGTTCCTGTATTATTT
Source organism: Zapus hudsonius (assembly GCA_004024765.1). Taxonomy (NCBI): domain Eukaryota; kingdom Metazoa; phylum Chordata; class Mammalia; order Rodentia; family Dipodidae; genus Zapus; species Zapus hudsonius. The sequence goes on along the minus strand of PVHP010021485.1, from coordinate 27,478 downwards.
GTGTTACTGACCCCGCCAAGCTTAAGATGCTCTGTTTTTAATTAAGATACTCTTTGTAGCCACACTCTCATGATTCTTGTGCTTTTTCTCTGACAATCTAATTCCTAGCACCTTGGTACTATAAATCATGTTACCTTAGACATTCTAATGCTTTAGACCCCTGGAGTTTATAAAGCAGCTTATTTTACAGTTGTTCGAAGTACAACAATGACACACCAGCTGATAATACAACTACCACAAAGTTTATAATTTTTAATAATTAGATTATAAAATGTAATCACTATTGTATCTGTTCTCAAAACTCAATGGTTTTCACCCCTCAACAACAACACACAAAGAAAAAAACCTGTTCAGCAATCCCACTGAGGAGGGCCCCCAGTGAGTTGGGGATAGGGAGGAGGGAAATAGGGGTAACATCAGAAGACTTGTTCATACAATGTATCTAATTATTAAAAATAAAAATGTTAAAATAAAAAAAAAACTCAATGGTTTTCAACTGCCTACTGAATGCTATTAAAACTACTTAAATTGGCAGGGAAGGAAATAGCTAGCATAGCCTTAACCTACACTTTTTACTAAAAGTTCTCCAACTTTCAAACACTCAATTTATAATCAGAAACAAAATCCCAAAGACTATGTTGACTAAGTGCTGTGGTCTTTACATTCTTTGATTTTCCCACTAACTGGGTAAAATTAAAGTACAGTTTAAGTGAAAAGTACTTAAATATTCATGTTCTTTAGTGCTAACATGGAGGTATGAAAGCAACCCTTAAAACAATATTGTAAAATTAGCCTTAATTGGCACTGTAATTATGCATTATTATATTTATCACTGTTTTTATCATTTTACTTAGGAGACTTTTTGTTTAATGTATATCTCCCACTTTGATCCTTACCATTTAGTGTACCAATACCTTCCATTTTGCCTCATTTTTGAGCTGTTATATATAGCTAAGGATGACATTACATGTTTCACTAGGTTTTAGAAGTATTTGAGAGAATAAGGAGAAATGACACCTTTCCAAGAAATAAATAAAATTCATTGTGTATTGAACTTAGCTATATAATCATTGGCCTCTTCAATAAATGCAAAGAAAAATTATAGCCATATATTAGATTAGTTTACAATATGTGTCTTTCATATATATATATATATATATATATATATATATATGTGTGTGTGTGTGTGTGTGTGTGTGTGTGTGTGTGTGTGTGTGTGTGTCCATGTGTGTGCACATGTGTATGCATGTGGGCTCATGTGCATGTGGACCAGAGGATAACCACACATATCATCCTAAGGAATGTCATCCACCTTCTTTGAGGTAAGCCTCTCATTTGCCTGAAGCTTGCCAGTGAGGTTAGGATGGCTACTCAGTGAGCCTCAGGTATACTCCTCAGTGGTGGAATTACAAGCATTCTAAACCCTAACATTTGTATCTTGGTACTGGATACTAAACTCAGATTTCCATGCTTGTGAGGCAAGCGCTTTACTGACTGAGCTATTTCTTCAGCCCTTTTTCAATACTTTAAAAACATTTTTGCTATTTTTAGTTATGTTGTATGTAATTATGATTTTAACATCTTTATTTTCAATAATTAGATACATTGTATGAGCAAATCTTGTGGAGATATCCCATTTTTCTCCTCCCTGTCCCCAACCCACTGGGAATCCTCCTCCGTGGGCATACTGGATCAGTCCATGGGGTAGGGGGTTTTGAATTGCACAAGAGGTAGTCAGTTTTGTTTTCCTCCTTTGTGTATTGCTGCTGAGGTGGTGGAGGGGAAATGTCTCTGGATATTCTCCCTGACCATGGCTCTTATAATCTTCCACCCCCTCTTCCATTCAGTTCCCTGAATCATGGTAGGCGAGTTTCAGCTGCTTTATTGTTGAGATCTTAAAGGTCTCTAGACTTCTGCTTTGGGTTGTGTTACGTATGGTTAGTGGCTGCCTCAATGACTTTCTGCGGTGGTAGGTTTGTTGTTTATCTCACCACCTTCTCATAGGTTTCATTTGGGCCCTATATGATAGGCTAAGAGTGATTCATCTCCTGACCGGATTTCAGCCAACATCCCATGTCTTGTTGGTGGAACTGGGTTGTCCATGGTTCTCTCTGCCTTCTGAAACATATAAGCAGAATTCTTCATTAGAGAGTGAGATCATTATAGATTAAATGAGGCAAACATTGTTGATTTGGCAAGATTCTAATGAGTGTAGTCTCTCTATAGATCTCTGGCAGTTTCCCCTTGGAGCTTAGGTTCTTGGTCTCCAAAATATTTTGCAATGGATACAAATTCCAGTTAAGGGTTCCTTGTCACTGAGTGGATCTCTTAGCCAATCAGTAAGCCGTTGATTGCCCACTTAAGTTTAGCACCACTATTGCACAGTTGAGCACTTCTTGACTTGCTGGTCTCTTGCATATAGCAGTGTGTTCAGCATTCTTGTGACAACTGTCTATATTGTATATCAATGGCCTCTGCTTTTTCCAGATATCATTGACCAATTTCCCCTGGCGGCTCATGTAATGCCTTTCAGCACTCCACATGCTAGCATCTGTGAGCTGGTTACCATTCTGGATCTAGCAGGGTCTCTCCGTTTTGTGTGATGACACTCTGTGGTATCTTCAGCAATAGCGTCTTACTTTTGGCCTGGGGCAGGTATTCAAGAACTTTGTCAAGAGCCTGTTTTGTTTTGGGGACCTTTTTTGTTTCTTCAATCAACAGCGCAGTGAGAGAAGTAACCAATGACTAGGAAAGGGAGTTTGAGGCCTGAGCAATTTTTCTTGGTGTTAGGGAGGCCATTCTATTCATAGTCCCTCTTACTAGGAAATGCCCACAGCTTCCTCAAGAACTTACTGTGTGAAAGGAAAGATTTTATGGGATTGACTCATTATTGGTTTATAAGTCTCCCATCCTCCCATTCCTCTCTCCATTTCCTTCCAACCCCTTTGACAGTCTCAAGAACAGAGAGGCAAATGCTGCATATTCTCCTCCTATGCAGTTACTAACCAGGTTAAGCTTAAACTCTTAAGCAAATGTGACAGGTGAATTGAGAGTCTTTTCTGTTTTATCATCATAAATTATTATGTACTCATATATACTTGTTGATAATCCCAAATGCTTTTGTTGTTATCCCAACTAAAACCAGATTCTTCATCAGTTTGGTAAGTAATGTGACACTAAGCTATATTCAGAACCTCCAAGCAATTTTTAATAAAACGGAAATAAATGAATATAAGATAATGAAATACTTTCCAAGATAATGATATTATAGTGAAAGAAATCTCAAACTTTAACATTCATTAATGTGGTGTTTGAAAAATTGACTCAACAACAAGATATAAAGGAAGCCCAGATGGAATATATTCACAATCTGTTTTTACCATTCATTGATTACAATTGAATTTTTTTTAACAACTAAAGTGTTAAAGCAAAGAAAACTGGTAATACATTTCAAAATTATTTTATAAGTCAGAAAATGAATGAAAATGAACAGATATCACCACACTAGATGCTAATAATAATGATGAAACTGATCTGGTGATCTGGTCCGCTGTACAGAGGGCATGATTGAGCAGCACCAACACTCCTTTGTGCCTGATGAGTTGGGTGAGCAGGGTCTTGAGTAGCTGTAAGTAAAAGGATAAGAAACACTCGTGTTTTTTTTTTCTGTGTGGAAAAATACCATTTATCCATGAGAAAGAAGGAGGTGCAGGGGTAGGTGTCACAAGGTGATTGGTGGTGGTGAGGTAGCCTGTGAATGCCTTATTAACCTATAGGGACCTTCTGGATGGTATGGTACCACAAGGGGGTTGGCAGGGACCAGCAGCCTGCTGATGCCCTATTTGCATTCACCTGAAGGCCATTAGGCTATTGCTTCCTCATAGCTGGGTCACATATGGGGCCTGTCAGGCTGTTAGAAGCCCAGGTAAGTGAGTTGGCCTTACTCCTGCCAGTAACTCTGGTCCTCTATGCACCACAAGAAAAAATAGAAAAGATCTAGTGAGCACAGATTGCAAATATTTAGGTTATTTCCTGTTATTCTATAAGTCAAATTAAGACCTATAAGAGCAAAGAATTGGTATTTCTTTTACTCTTGTATTTATGCACTGAGATGACAATTATTAAGTGCCTAATGCATACTTTGGACTCTTCTAATTTTGTACATGCATTAAACCACTTAATCCTTGAAATAACCCAATGATCATCTTCAATATATACAATTTTACAGAAATTTACATATGTTGTCTATCTGTGACTTGTGCAAGTTTACATACTATATGTAAAGGCATGATTCTAATATAGGTGGTCAAATGCCAAAACTTTCAGTCTTTGTGACACACTCCTTACATTATAGTTCATTTCTAACAAATGTTTGTTGAAAAAAAATTTGCCTTATATAGTAACTAGTCAAAGCAATATACAATAGCACTCAGATAAGAAGAGGATTATTGAAGTATAAACAGTCAAATTTAATTTAGTTGAAACATTCACGGAGTGTGTGAGCTTTGGGTAGTTCCAGTTAAGTCAAACTTGTAGTATGGCAGTTCCATTGAAATACATATTACCAATTAACATTTTGTTAACTGATTTAATAGTTTGTTACTATTTACTAATATTCCATCTTTATCATTCAGACACTAAATAAATACTATTCTAGAATCTACTATATGTAAAGCATTATATTAAATACTAATTATGCAGTGCTTAGAAGTAAAGGATATTTGGAGGCCTTACAAGTCTTGATTTAGTTATAAAGGTCTGTTTTAATTTAGCTGTGTTGTATCCAGATATCCATATTAAATTTGATTATAAAACAGAAAAAGGAACACATTATAATTGTCATGATGTATTTCTAAATAATAGACAAATTCCTTAAATTTTGATAATTATTTTATCTATTTAAAATATTATAGCTGTGCTGGACAATATATGGATATTAACCACATGTAGGCATTTTAATTTGTACTGAAATCACATAAATAAAACTAAAATTGCAGCCCCGTATAATCATATTAGTCACCTTTTAAATACACAAGCAGCTATATTTGCCTAGATATGAATGCTTTAGCCAATAAAGGACATTTCAACCATTGCAAAACTATTTAATGGAATGCGCCAATTTAGAGACTATAAATTAGCATAATTCTTGGTTACCATCATAGTCACATGATAATTTTCTTAAGCTTTGTGAGATATAAAATAAAGTGTTTCCCAAAGATTTCCCTGTGTACCAGAAAGTTTGAAACATGTTTTGAATCTGTGTGAGAAAATTTGTTACATGTTATGTCCTTTTAAAATAAACGAAATTGGGCATTGGGGAATCAGTGTCAGGAAATCAGTTTCCATAGGCTAACTCATGTAGCATGTTTTCAGTAATATTAAGAAGGTCTTTCATCACAAGAACTAGTACACATTTGTAGTCAGCTCATGGTGCTTGGATGAACCTCCAAACCAGGCACAGTATTTAGGAGGAAAACGGGATTCATTTGAAGCTTACAAATCCATGCAGAGAGAAAAAACTACCACCAGCATCTTCACAAGCAAGCACACTCAATAGCCAGACTACAGGAAATCTCCAAAGCACTCAGACTACTGTCTGTGTATGTATACCTTGAATTCCAAATCTGCCCCCATAAACACCTTAGGGCTGGTTCCTGGGATCTGCCCACAGTGACACCTCTTTTAAGTTACAAGCTTTAACAAACGACTGAATGTATCCAGGATATCCATTCAAACTACCACAACACTGATGCAAATTTCATCATGTTTTTAACAAATTATAATAAATCCCAAATGTTACAGCATTACTCTGATTGAACCTGTCTGATATATCCCCAATATTTTCACTGTTGCATATACAACATCATGTATATAATTGGCAGTACTAAGAGGGATTCAGAATTCATTGCTCACAAAACTCAGATCACAATTCGTCCAAATAGAATGTGACTGACAATGATTTTATAACACTCTGCACTTTTCGTCTTTGAACTCTGCTACAATCCAGTTATATTCCTACTTATGTTAACTATACCATCTCAGGCCTGACTGCACATTTTAAGTCAACTTTTGATTTTCTAGAGCTTAATTTTTATAACCTTGGACAAATAGGTCCGAGTTGTCTCTTAAACACTGATGAAACTCAATACACTCTCTTTAATTAAGATAGCCTCTGACAATGGTTCTGGCTATCTTTGATTTGATAGTTGTTCTTTCTCTATACTTTCACTTTTCTCCTCAAGGATTTTCAAATAAGTCAAGAAATCACTGATTACATTCAAGATTCTCTACAATGTTTCTGCCTTCATTATTCCAATGATAGAATTTTGAATTTATGCATTTCTGGAATAAAATTCTGAGGTCTCAAAAGAACTTTGACTTATTTTAACCATTGATTTGATTTTTTTTAAAATGACAAATACTTCCTTTATATTCAGGTGAAATGAACGTTTTTAATTGCAATCAATCTATCCAATAAAGAATATATTTTAGTACCAGGAAAATATCCAATGCATTATACATACAAATACGTTGCTCCCATTTTGCTATGAAGTTTTATTGTTGCCATGCCAGAAGTAAGATTGCCTAAATTTAAATAAAAGATCTCCCTCAAATATTCCCATGACAGAACAATTACTTAACTTTTCTAAACCTCAGTTACTTCATGTGAAAATAGTGATAATCATAGTACTTATTCATTATGGGTGAAGAGATTATCAGAAGGGGTAAGGGTATTCACTTTTTTATTTTCATTTCTCAGCAATTAAAATTTCTTTTAGTGTTGGGAATATCAACCAATATGTAAGAAGCTTAGGCAGTCAGATTATGTATGTTTTACTCCTAGTAAAGTATATGTTTTAAGTTTAACCAAAAGACTACTGAAGCTTGGGACTTCAAATCACAAGTGAATGATATCAGAAGCAAGAATACATTGGAATTTATTTTAGTCACATCTTTGGTTCTACTAAAAACACTTGATATACTTTTTACTATTTTATATAATGAAGGCTACAAAATCAAGTTTCTTATATTGAAATGCACCGCATTGCAAATGCATATTAAATGAAAATTCGGGCTGGAGAGATGGCTCAGCGGTTAAGGCACTTGCCTCTAGTGCCTAAGGCCCCTGGTTCATTTCCCCAGCACCTACATATGCCAGACCCACAAGGTGGTGGCCCTGGTGCCCTCTCCCTCTCTCTCTCTGCTGTAAAATGAATAAATAAAATATTTTAAAAAATTGAAAAGATTGTCTGTTTTTCCACTTGGTTTTTATAAATGTCTTCTAGTATAAAAAAACAGATATAAACATATTTGTTTTTAGAATTGAGGGCATTTTTGATATTTGTTAAATTCTGAAATCATTAGACTTTCACCTCGATTTATCTCCTGCACCAATAGCGTTTCTATCATTCAGCTATTAATTTATCACTGAAATATATTTGTTTATTTACATGTATACATATATAATTATAAACATTAAGATATTGTACTCTATTGTAAAATAAAAGATAATCCTGCATAATGTGCTTCTAGAACATTTTATCATTTTTAACTTATTTTTAAATAAATAGAAAAGTTTTATGTACAATTCGTGTGTTGGTCATTCCTTTTTTTTAACATACAGGGATTTTATTGGGAGAACCAGGTTCACATAAATGGGGCGTGGATGAAGAGGGGTCTACAATTTCCAGGTGAGCTATTGGTGAAACAAGACATGCTTGTAGTGAGCCTGAGGTCTATGTGGTGAGCCTGCGGTCCAGTCCCTGAGTAGAGTAAGAGACATTCCCAGGGGTCTTGGGTGCCTTGTGGGGTAACCTAAGGGGAATGTAAGTCCCCAAAACCCACTGTGAGTCCCAAAGAACAAATATTGGGCTCCCCAGGGCCACACAGATACCCTCCATACCTCTGCTATGCTCCGCATGCCCACTTGGCTCAAGAGTTAGCGAATGCGGCTTTAGGCCCAGAGGACAGTCCCTTCTTGGGATGAGCGGGCTTCTCAGGGAACCCAGGCCTTGGTGGTCAGTGGGAGGGCTGGCGGGAGGGCTTAGGGCACTGCTGGAGGGCTTTTTAGTGGCTGTGGGAGGGCTTGGCAGGAGGGTGTTATGATTTGACCTAAATAAGACAATTATTAAGATAACAAGGGCTTTGGGGCAGGGCTTGGGGGATAGCTAGAGGGCTTGAGTGGCAGCACAAGGGGAGTTTTGCACCACTCAACTAGGGGTGTGGTAGTTGGAAAGGCACTGGAGAAACGTGATCGGGTGGGTAATGGATGCCATGCCAACATGGTGGACAGGTGATGGCTGCAATGCCAGTATGGCTGGTGGGAAACGGCTGCCATGCCAATATGGCTGGTGGGAAATGGCTGTCATGCCAATATGGTGGGTATGCTAATGTGCACTATGCCAATATAGCTGGCAGGAAGTGACTGCCATGACAATATGGCTGGCAGGAAATAGCTGCCGTGCCAATAAGTCTGTCAGGTAATGGCCACCATGCCAATATGGCAACCTGGCTGAGCCTAATGACTGAGGCATCACTTCCTGTTTTCCTGTGGAAAGAATGGAAGTGTAAGTGGGAGGTTAGTGGTGCAAGGACCCTTAGCACTCACAGAGAGGAATACCTTTGGGAAGGTGGCAGAAGAGACCTTGTAATTAAAACTAATAATCCTGTGTATCCCTAGAATGAGGTCCTGTGGGTCAAGTTCTCCTTCCTTCCTTCCTTTCCATCCTGTGAGGTGGGATCATAGACCACAATGTTAACTTCAGGTCAGCAGAGGGACCTTGTCAAACTGTGTATGATGTTTCTGAATGCAAATCAAAAGCATTCAGACATCACAACAAAAGGGCCCCCAGGAAGCCACAAATTGGGTTGCCCTGCTTTGTCTTAATAAGCTCTGATTTTTCTCCACAAGGTTTTCAGGAAGTAGGATGACCACAAGACATTGAGCCACCCTATACACCCAAACAGGTGCCCTCCAGGAAAGCAGGTGAGGCGGCCTTTATTAAAGGGAAGTGCTCTCTCTCCTTGGTGATGGCATTTTGCTCACAAGTTGACATTTCTCCCCTCTGGGTTCACGTTTTGCCAGCTGTCCTTGAGCAGTCAACATGCATAAGGGTCAAAAGTGTGAGGGCCACTCCAATGGTGGCAAGCATCAATCAAATCCTGATGAGGGCCAGAGTCTTCAGGAGCTCAGCCTGATCCATCAGGGCAAGCAACACCTCCTCCTGATGCCCAGGGTAATCCATCACTTCCCGTTATGCCTGCACTCTTCAAGGGCCTGCATCTCCTGGGTCTATTGATGCAGCTCTATTGTGGGTACTAAAGATCATTCTTTAGTAGGTGCTTCTGTTGCAAGTTTGTCCCAGGCAGCAGCCTCCACTCATAACACATGATACAATGATTCTCTAACCAACGAAAACAACCTTGATGCCCCACTTCCTGCTGGACAAGTATGAGAATGGGGAGCCCGTCTTGCAGGTGGATTTGCAGAATGTGCTCTGCAAGAAGTATAAGGCCCAAATCCCTGAATCCTCAGGAGACCTTCCACTCATCTTGAGATCATCTATGGTCTGGAAATGAAGGAAGGATATCCCAAGAGCCACATCTATACTATTAATATCAAGGTGGGCTGCTCTACTGGGAAAAGTTTGTGTGGCATCAAAGAGTTGTCAAAGAAGGGTCTGTTGATGGCTCTCCTGGGTGTGATTTTTATTAATGGTAACCGTGCCACTGAAAAAGAAGTCTGGAAATTTCTATATATACTGGGGGTAGCGGCTGGGAAGAGCAACACCATCTATGGGGAGCCCCAACGTCTTATCAACACAGATTTCTGAGAGCAAAATTACCTGGTGTATCACCAGGTGCCAGAGAGTGTCCCCGCTGTAAGGAGTTCCTGTTGTGTCCCAGTTCCAATGCTGAAACTACAAAGATGAAGTTTCTGGAATTCTTTGTTCAAATCAGTGGTACCACCCCTAGTACCTTCCCCACTCTCAGTGCAGAGGCTCTTAGGGAAAAGGAAGAGAGAGCAAGGAAAGATGCCCCTGGAGCTGGCAGTGCTTCCAAGACCCAAGACCAGAGCTTATGTTAAATGCAAGGTTACTGGTTATTCTGACATTTATCTGGGCCTGAGGTAGTTTTTACTTTTTGGTTCATGACCAGTCAGCCTTCTAAGTGAGGGAGACTTTTTTTTAACATGGACCATAAAGTGTATGGCTCCTTCTGTTATCGAAGAGCAGATTATTCATATCTCTTTTTATTGCTGTTTCTCTGATACAAAATTATTTTCTTTCACATATTTTTGTTTCATTCATCACTTTTATTGCTGTAGGTACATCTTGTTATAAGAAAACACATTGGGAAACCTTCTTTACTTTGTGTGACTAGAGTGAGTAATTACTGTTGGAAAGGAGATTTTCATGGAAATGTGGTATGATACAAGGGGGAATCAAAATAAATGTCTCTGTATAATTCATGCCTAAATTTTCAGTGTCTTTTTAAATAAAGTTGAGTTTGTATGTGCATTGTAGTCATCTTATTATTTTTATCTTTGCATCTTATTTTGTCCTAAGAAATAAATATGCATCTACCTTTATGATGTCCTCTCCCCAAGCCTTATTAGGTAAGAAAAAGAACATCCACCCATTACCCAACGTATTTTAGAGTCTTATAGTAGCAACTTGCAAGAAAGAGGGTGAGATACTAGGACATAAAAGCAAGACAGATGGGTTAAATAATTCTTCATTAGAACTTTACACTCATTAAATTATAGTTGCCAATTTCTCTTTCCAGTAACTCCAAGGAACAACCATTGTACCCCATGGTCTATGAGTTGGACAGATAAGCGTATATACATATTTTATTTAGGAAATTTTTGTAACTTCAAGTATCAAATTTAATTATTTTCTATATCATGAGTTAAATTTTGTGCATGGTGCATGTGTCATCATGTCAGGCTAACAACTATTAGTTTATACAGGTAAAATATATACATTTCCAGGCCTATATTTTGGAAACTTGCTAGGAATAATGCCCAGGTTCTATTCAAGCAGATATGAAAGAGAAGAATGGGGTACCCATAAATCCAACCTTGCACTAGCTTCAGTATCTGAGTAGAGTGTAATCTCCATGATAAGGAGTCAATGCTTACAGCAAAAATAACAACTTGACTGTGGCAATATTGATGTTTGGAATATTGGTACAGATAGTGGAGTGATAGAGCCGGGACATAAAGTAGAGAATGTGCTAACTCTTGCAGCAGGAGTCAGAGCAGTGTTTCGCAATCTATGATGGATGATCTAATTTCTGCAGTGTGGGTAACTTGGCTTTGGGGCTCAAAAAGCTTGTTGTAGTAATATCTAAGTCATGGTGTAGCAGTCAGCCACACGCCGCTGGGATGAATCGCCAATCCAGGCACAGTTTATGGTAGGAAACAATTTATTCAGGCTATAATCCAGGGGAAGTTCCATAAAAGTGAAAGAGGCTGGTCCTCTTTCACAGGTCTGAGCACAGAGAAAAACCCATCACCAACACCACACATACAGAACAGGGAACAGGCAGGAGGGCAAGGAGAGAATTCTTTCACCTTTATATAGCCCTAGGGTGGGGTCTTGCAACCCTGTCCCAGACTTAATGGCTTCCTGAGTCTCTGGAATTTCCTTCCTGCACTTCCCATATAGGAAAGGATGTTTACTTCTAGCTCCTTTGAGCTTCCTTAGATCCTGTCCCCTACTAAGAGGTTGCCTTCCTGTGAACATCCTCAGAGACCAATCCAAGATTACTTGAAAGGTCAAGTTGGCATCAAAACTTAACCATCACACATGGATTTGTGTAATGCAGCCACAGACTCTTGGTCCAGACTATGTGCCTTCATGGGGTGGCTTCAGGCCTGATTTGTGTCATACACAGGATTTTCAGAGGGTCACTTTCTAAAGTGGTGCAAGAAGGTCAGCTTCATAGGTCAGAGAGGGATACAGCAGCATGGTTCCATTTCAGAGGTTTCTGGCATGAATGGCTGTTATTTAACTCAGTGCCAGGAGATACAAGTATCCTCTGAGTCATCAGGCTGTGGGGGACATCCTTGTTTCTACTGCATCATTGATACCTTTAGCTTCTGACTTTGTTTATTCTTTAACTACCTCCATGTTTCTGCAATTCTTAAGTCAGCCCTCTCTATACAATGCTCCACGTACCCCACTGTTGTCTCATTTGCAGATTTTTAAATTTTTAGATAGTTGCTAAAATATACTGTTGTTGGAAGATAAAGGCTGGTGTCTCCTATGCCATCTTACTGACATTTCCAAAGTAGGCTCTTTTCTGACACAACATGCTTTTTTCTTCTAGCTCCTCTCCCAAGTCAGAGATATGTGCTAGCACTGATATAATTTGTATGTGTGATACGTCATATGTCTGAACTTCAAAATAACAGCTTCATACACACTCTTTTCAGGTACTTAATCACTGAAATATAAATAAAAATATCATGACAGAGGGAGGGGGAGGAAAGTGAAAATGTTTGTGGAATTGGTATCTTCTACTTAGAAACTATTTATGCCAAGTGGTAACCACAAAAGAATCTTAACACAGATTATTTTTTTCATTTCTATTGCATAATTTCTTTCTTATTTGATTAATTAGATGAGAAAACAGATTTTTTGTAACTACACTACCAATGCTCAGTATAAGAAAAAATCCAAAAACTACAAGCTAGGCTCATAGTATTAGTGAGGATCTTGAAACCTTGGCAAATGGCATTAACAATACATGAGTCCAGGAGTCCTCAACATATGACATTAATTTTAAGTTTATTCACACAATCAACATTGCAAACGTAAGTTATCTAGTCCATGAATAATTCTAGTACTCTATCAGTGTCAGCTACAGAGTAAGACATTTTTATAGTTTGAATTTCAAAAATGCTAGGCAAGAAAAATATGAATTTTAACAATAGCCAATTTCTTTTGAGAAGACCTTTATGCTCATTTCCAAGTTTATTTACATTAAACTTAAAATATTTCGATATCATGTATCATGGAACTTTGATTCTTAGTTATAGATTCTTAGCACTCTTCATAAAAATGTGAATTTGCCTTAAAGTCACTTAAATATAATTTTACCACACAACTTAATTTATACCAATTTTATGTCCTCAGCTGTGGATTTGTTTTCTTTATGACACAAAACAAAAAGAGCAATTAGCGTTTTCCATCACTGAAAGATGCTTTCATAAGCACCACAAAAGAGATATACCTTGGCTTCTGTCCATATTGACATCTCCACAAAATTTTGGAGATATTATGAAATCTCCTCTTATAAACTAATCACCTTTTAATGTATGATTTCTATGGATAATTATTGCCTTTGTCACCTTCTTATACAGAAAATAATTCCCTGCCTATTTTGATATTATAATCATTTTATAAAGAATGGGGAAAGTGTCCAAAACATTATTTTGTTTCATTTACTCACAACTGTGCTTTTATTGAACATTAGTAATCAGCCTAGATGGTAGGGCTGATAGAATCCCCTTATTTAAATTTACTCAAGTGTCTTTTCCAGTCACATTCATGTCCAAATATGGATTTTGAGGCAACTGGAATATGGTTAATTATGATTCTAATGTTTTGCTATTTTGCTATTTCAAGAAATACAGGTGTTTACTGTGTTTGCAATATATTCAATATTTTATTCATCTATACATACCATAAATGGATATTCAGTGTATAGACGTTTTACATAATGCCATACAACTGGCTATTATAAAAAATGTGATATTTCCTGTTCTGAATACAAAGATAATGTTTATATTAGCTTGCATATGTTTCTCTTTTAAAGTAAAGCAAAATTTTTGAGAAATTTTATAAATGAATATATTTGACCATACCTCATATTACCTTCTTTTTAGCCCTCACTCACCCACAGTACACGGAGCCCCCTCCTATTTCTGACTAGTTGTTGTATTTTAATCAATCTTTTTAACCTCCTTTATCATCCATGTCAAAATGTTGATGGGATCAATATTGTGCAGGTCCTGTGGGGATAATGCCAGCTAACAGCTGTTATAGGGTCATTAATAAAACAGCCTCTTCAGGTCTGGATGATAGTGTCCCAAAGTCCTCCTCATCACACTCTGGCTCTTAAATTATTTCTACCCGCTCTTTTGAGGTGTTCCCTGAGCTTTGGAAAACGAGAGAGATGTCTCATTTAATGCCAGCTTAAAACACCTTCTTGTTCTCAGAATTTTGATGAGTTTTGAGTTTCCCTAGCCTTCTGCAAAAAGTAAAAAGAAAGCTTCTCTGGTCAATGGTGAGAAAAGCATTAGCATTTTTTTCCCATTTCTGCTGCAATGTTACCTGAGCCCTGGTTATGTGAGACAGATGTCTCATCCAATGCTGAACACTCAACTATCACTTCTCAACATAAGAAGGATTCTTGGCTCTCCCCAGTCGTCACCACCATTGTCAAAAAACCTCTCTGACCAAAACTGAGGGCAGCACTACTCAATAGGCATAAACATACATATTAGAAGGGAAATTTGATAGGTACAACATATCTGCTTGATAGACAATTATTATTCCCCCACATACACAACCCAGGAAATATGAACTTCCATGTCATTGACTTTTGACAAGTATTTTGGAACCAAACATGATTTTATTCCCATGGAGAGGTCCTCACATCTAAAAGGAGAGTTATTGGTTATCATCATAAATTATATGTTAATATTGTACCACTGGTATCATATTGTCTGGATGGTCTAATGTATAGCTTGCAGTTGTACAACTGAGGATGACTTTTTTTTTCTTTCCTGGCAACCCCTTCCAGCACTATGATAGCAAGCCAGTGGGGAAGGACTTTCTATCTTAGTTCTGGATTGTTTTACCTCAGTGTCATGTGACCATAGCATGAGATGCCTTCAGCAATAGTGTCCAGTTCTTGGGAAACCAAAGGCATTGGTAATGGCTTATAGGCTTCCCTGACCAACCATTCCCTTGGAATTTCTGAACCCCGGTACTGACATTTTTCTATATTATCCTATCATCTTCTGGGTTGAGCATTATTCACCCCTGCATGGTACTGCTTCCTAAACCCTCTATTTTTAAATTTATGTTTTAATTAGCTAACAAGTAGGTTTCTGTATGTCATGTATATTATGCACAGTTTTGTGTAACCAATACCCCACCCCTTCCTCTACTCCACACCTTGATCCTGACAATATATGGACCTTTCCAAACCAGTATTCTGGGCCTCTGTTTACATATTTACCATCCAGTCTCCTAAGACCACCCCTCTCCTCCTCCCTTGTGCTCCCTTTATAGCTTCTTGGTCTCTACTACTGATGCTTATGCCAACTTACATATAAATCTAAAAATCAAAATTTATAATCCATGTTGTTTCTGAGGCTGGGTCACTTCATTCAGCATAATATTTTCCAGATTCATCCATTTTCAAGCAAATTACATAAATATATTTTTCTTTACAAATGATATCTGTTTAACACCTAATGTATCCTGAGATGAGCACTGTGAGGGATACAACGCTGAGGAAGTAATAAGTGGATGGGTACATGAAAACAATCAAAAAGGCGTAGTGTGGGATTGGTGAGATTAAAATTTTTTAAAAATCTGACTATAAAGCATCGGTATGTGTTGTAATCAGATTTTTCTTTCAACTTTTGGTTTGCTAAGCACACGAACTTTATCTAATATCTTCCTATTCAATTTTTCCCTTAACTGGCTTGAGACTCACTTTGGTAATGTGTGTAACCATGGCTAACAAAACGTAGTTCCATCAAGGCAGCATATCTCAGGTAACTGGTTCAGTTCCATTTTGCAGATGAGAAGAAGGATGATAATATATCAAAGCCCATATAGTATGTTTGAACTTTTTGATACTGCCATAGATATTTATCTACTTGACATAAAATATATAGGAATAAGGCATTATAGACCCCTTTCTGAATACTTGGCAGAATGTTAAGGCCAGATATTGTTTCTTTTGACAGATAAACAAGGAAGGGTTATATATATATATATATATATTATATAATATATATATAACATATTGTGATATATATATATCACAATATGTTATATAGATATACATACTGAAATGTTTTATATAAAAATTTAATATAGATTTCATATTACATAGTTAGCCTTTATACATATTATTTTTGTTATAACAACACATAAAATTATTTCTGAGTAATAATTCAATTTGTATTTCTAGAAAGTTTTACCCTTTGATGTGCATGTAACCATTTCCTATACAGATCCCATAAAGTCCTTTTTATATTTCTATGTATTCATTTCTTTAAAAATAGCATATAAATGAGATCATTCAGTATTTTTCACTATTGTCTGGTTTATTTTCTATACCATGATGTATTTCAGGCACACTTGACTTATTTCAAATTAAAGTCTCTCTCTCTCTTTCTCTATTTCTCTCTCTCTCTCTCTCTCTCTCTCGTGTGCGTGTGTGTGTGTGTGTGTGTATAGATTGAATTCAGTACCTCATGCAAGCTAGCTAAGAGCTCTACTACTGAGCTATACCTGCCTCCCTGGATCTCCTTTTAATGGAGAACAATATACCATTTGTATTAGTCAGGGTTCTCTAGAGGAAACAGTTGACAGAATGGATTGTAGTAAAATGGAATTTATTGGGGTACCTTATGACATTCCAAAACTAGCAGTCTGCAGGCCCACAGATGAAGGAACCAGTAGCTGTTCAGTCCATGTGGCTGGAGGCCTCAGCAGTCCCCACCCAGACCAGAAGGCCTGATGGCTCACTTGGGAGCAGCTGCTCTTCAAGTCCATGATGTGAGGCCAAGGAAACTGGGTTCTGACATCCAGGAAGGGTAGGAAAGCAGGATGCAAGTCATGAACAAGCACCAGCAGCCAACAAGCAGGGAGGCCAGGAGAGAATTCTTTCCCCTTTATATAGCCTTAAGGTGGGGTCCCGCAACCTTATCCCAGACTTAATGGCTTCCTGAGTCTCTGGAATTTCCTTCCTGCCCTGCCCACACAGGAAAGGATGTTTACTTCTATCTCCTTTGAGCTTCCTTACATCTTACCCCCTACTGAGAGGCTGCTTTCCAGTGAACATCCTCAGAGACCCACCCAAGATTACTTGAAAGGTCAAGTTGACATCAAAACTTAACCATCACAGTCCACCCCGTGTCAACTTGACATTAAACTATATACCCTTACATCATGCTTAATTCCTAAATGAAGACAATAACAAGATCATAATTCTGCCTAACATGATATAACTATCTCACAACTGGAAATGCATAATCTGCCCCAAACATAAGGCAAGGCTCCTTAACTCACAGTTCTATAAAATCAAAACAAGTTACATTTACAGAGTAAACATTTCCAACTTCAATGAGGCACACAAGGAAAGACTAGGTCAATGCAAACTAATATAAATTCAACAATGATTCATGATATAATCTTAACTAATATTAATTACATAATAGAGGAAAAACAAACATATTGGTATACATATGGGCAAACATTCTTAGTAAGTAATAAAAAACAAATAAACAAAACAAAATACTTATGACAATTACAGCCCTCGTTTTTGTAACTGGTCACATGGCCTTAGTTGGTATTTGTAATTACCTTCTTCTTTTACCCATTCTGTATTTCCTCCACCTTCAGCAAGCACCTCAGCAGGTCTTGATTCTTTACCTGGAAGGGTGACCTATACTTACATTCCTGATGGATCTGGACCATGTTTCACACTGTCTTGATCGGGGTGTTGTAGTTTTCCATTGACTTTGATAACAGGGCATGGTAACAAAAAGAGGCATCCTATAGAGTCTCCTGCATGCCAGACATACTCTTCCTTGCCTCCATTGTGGAAGAGCAGTCCAATTTCTCCCTGGTAGTCAGGATCAATCATTCTTGCTAACACTGTAACTCCTTTTTTGGCCTGTTGACTAGAGGGCATCAGGAGCCCAAAGTGGCCAGAGGGGAGTCTTAGCTTCCAGTTCAATGCAATGTTCTCTGTGCCTCCTGGCAAAAAGCACTCCCCCTTCTGGAGCCAAGACTTCTAGGCCAGCGGAGCTTAAGGTTGTGGGAAAAGGAAGCAAAACTTTGGCTAATGGGTCACTTGGGGTGATGGTAAGCAGTACCATTCTGTTGTTTTTAATAAAACACGTCTTGGCATTGGTCCTGAAGTATGCCTGGGGCTTTTGTGGGCCGCACAGGCAGGGCTGGGCTGGAGCACAAGCACACCCGGGAAGGTGAAAGGGGCTGCTCTTGAAGTTTACATGCAGTTTTCCTGGGCCAAGCAGGCAGGGCTCGGCTGGAGTGCGCCCAGGGAGGCGGAGCCAGCTGCTGGGCTCATGCTGCATGGAGCAGAGAGAGCTTTTGCTGTTGGCCCCAAGGCGCGAGGGCTGGGCTGGGCCAACACTAGCCGTGCTTCTCTCTGTGATCCTGGATGGCTGCTGCGGGGTGGGAGCTTTTCTGGCAGGCTGGCACCAGGATATAGGCCTGCTCCATGTAGGCAGCAGCTGCGGGCATGGAGGGGATCCCGGGGAGGGAGGGAGCAGGTATGCTCCGAATGGCAGTGGTTCCAGGGGCTCCTGAGGCAGAAGCAGTGGGTGGAGGCATGCCCATGGGCCTGAAAATCCGCAGAAGTGTTATAGCTCTTGGGAGCATGGCTCCCTGTGTGTTCAGCTCATCTCATCAGAGAGAATAACTTGCAGAGAGAGACCCAAGGGAAAGGCATGTAAAATAATCCCATTTATTGTAGGAACCTCTTTGGTTAAGTAGACATAGAGGAGGAGGGAGGGGGAGAAATGGGCAACAGGGATTGGCAGTAATCAGCGACCAGTGAATACCTGCTTTGCATGTAGATGTGAGCTTGGGCACATATCAGATGGTGAGGGTAGAGGAACTGACACCTTCCAGGCATAGCTGGGGAGTGAAACTGGGTTTATGTGGCTTGCTTTGAGGGTTGGTATTCAGGGTTGACAGAGCTGGGAAATGCCTACCAGGTTACCGGGGTTTCACCTGCTCAAACATTGTAAACCCTTTGTTCTCTGTGACCTTATTAGCAATGCCAACATCTCCCCACTTTCTTTTAAGTATGGAGCAGTGGCATAAATATGTAGGAGGCTGGCCATGAGCTAAGGGGACCCTATGGCAAACAGGGAGCTAAGGAGTGGGGAGGGGACAAGAAATCAAAGGAATGGGGAGTCAAGTGTTGGGGCATAGAGAACATATAGCATTTGTTGGTATAAAAGTAACATTTTCCCCCAAGTCCATGTCCCATATTCAGCAGTGATGAGGTATAGTGTCCTCTGGCATTGGAACCAGTAAGAGGAGTCCATCATCTCTGAAGCGATCTGAGATGCGATGTCTGGGTGAGGTCTCCTGGAAGGCAGTGGGACTGGGTGAGTGCAGCTCCTGGGATTCGTGAGGCTCTGCAGGAGAGTTGTATCATGACACACCAACCAGGAAGGATGAAAATTCTCTGAAAGGTCAGGCTGAGCTGGAAGGCTGCTTGTACCTGTGAGGCAATCATAGCTGGAGAGTGGTACATAGGGACTGAAAGAATTCACATAGGGATTGGAATGTCCTTCGTACCATAGGAAGGCTGTGGCCCTGATGTGATGCAGGTGGTTGCTGTGAGAGAAATTTTGGGAGGCACCTAGCATCAGTGGCCTGGAATTAAAACAAAGGAGATGCCCATCCTTGGCTAAAGTGCAGCATTTTGAAGAGCCTCAGTGGAAAAATAGTTTGTTATGAAAAAAAAATTTTTCAGAGTGATGTTAATAGTAACAGTAGTCAGCAAGGGACTGGAAGGAGATTGTAAAAGAAGCAGTTTGAAGCATTTGGTGGAGATCTGCAGAGAGAAGGCCCCACTGAGGAGTAAAATTTGACCTGTATGGATAAAGCAGATGGCATACATTAACAGTTCACCTTGGGCAGCTGTGAGGAAGAAGAAAACAGAATTTGAAACAAATTTTTTCTGTTTAGTAAGGCTGTTGAAAGAATTAACTTTAACCATCAGGAGAGAGAATGATTTAATACTTAAGTTAGAATAGAAATTTGTAGTTGGAACCTTAACAAAATTTTAGAGTTAGACCATTTTTTTGAGAATGCTAAATGAGCAAAACCATTGGACTGACAGACTTATAAGTAGAGCATTCTCTAGGGGTATATTCCCCCTTTGTTTTTTAAACAAGCAGAAATTATATTACAGTTTGTAGGTTTATATTACATTATATTATATATGTATTTGTAAACAAGCAGAAATTATATTATAGTTTGTAGCCAATGTAGGCTTAATTATTATCTTAAGTTTAAGAATGTAAGTTAGCTTTTGGGACTGCAGTTTTTAAGGCAGCCCAGGTTTCTTTAAGTTAAGAGACAGGAAAGGAAGGTTTATATTTTGTAATAGCATTAGTTTAGCTTGAGAGAGGAAAGAGAGAACAGGAAAATCAATAGGCCCCTGCTGGAGGAAGGGCTAATTTAACCTCTGAAGCAGAGGTTATGAGGAAGAAAATTGATGGGCTCCTATAGAAAGAAGAAGCTATGTTAACCTCTGAAGGAGAGGGTGTTTGAGAAAGAAATGAAAGAAAAGATTTGTCTCATGTGGAGGCTGGGGGCCCTGTGGGGCCAGTTTGAACTTCTGAAGGAGAGGCTGCTTGAGAAAGAAAAAAAGATTTGCCTCGTGCAGAGGCTGGGGCCGTGTTGGACCGATTTGAACCTCTGAAGCAGAGGCTACTTGAGCAAGAAAATCGATGAACTCCTATAGAAAGAGAAGCTAATTTTACCTCTAAAGCAGAGGCTCTGAGAAAGAAAAGATTTGCCTCACGGAGGCTGGGGGCCGCTTGGGGCTAGTGTGAGTCACTTGTAAAAGAAAAGATTTGCCTCGCGGAGGCTGGACCCTGGAAATGTCCAGGACTGTAAAAGAGAGTTACCCCCCTCAGGATGTGGGGGCCAGACCCCAGATTTTTCCTGGGGCCAATGTATTGATAGACAGAAACGAAAGAGAAGGCTTGAGTCAGTGTGACTCACGTGTATGTAGAAGTCCTTTGGTTTGTTGGGCGTCCATCTCCTGTGGTGGTTCTGGAGGTCCGTTAGCTGTTTTCGAGTTCGGTTGCCCCGCGTTCTGGGGGTGTGTGTGTCAATTACACCTGGGGAGGTGAAAGGGGCTGGTCTTGAAGTTTCTGTGGAGTTTTTCTGGACCAAGCAGGCAGGGCTCAGCTGGAGTGCACCTGGGGAGGCAGGGCCGGCTGCTGGGCTCATGCTGCATGGAACAGAGAGTGCTTTTGCTGTCGGCCCCAAAGCATGTGGGTTGGGCTGGGCCGAGCCCTGCAGTGCATCTCTCCATGTCCCAGCTGGCTGCTGTGGGGCAGGAGCTTGCCTGGCCAGCTGGCACTGGAACACGAGCCCACTCCATGTTGGCAGCAGTGGCAGACACAGAGGGGATTACAGAGAGCGAGGGAGCAGGTGTGCTCCGA
The DNA here is from genome assembly GCA_004024765.1 of Zapus hudsonius. Lineage (NCBI taxonomy): Eukaryota > Metazoa > Chordata > Mammalia > Rodentia > Dipodidae > Zapus > Zapus hudsonius. The sequence goes on along the minus strand of PVHP010021485.1, from coordinate 5,997 downwards.
GTGGCGGTGGCTCCGGGTGTTCAGGCAGCAGCAGAGGTGGGTGGAGGCATGCCCATGGGCCTGAAAACCCACGGAAGTGTTATGGCTCTTGGGAGCATGGCTCCCTATGTGTTCAGCTCATCTCATCAGAGAGACTAATGGACAGAGACCCGGGTGAAAGGCATGGAAAATAATCCTGTTTATTGTAGGAACCTCTTTGGTTAAGTAGACATAGAGGAGGAGGGAGGGGGAGAAATGGGCAACAGGGATTGGCAGTAATCAGCGACCTGTGAATACCTGCTTTGCATGTAGTCGTGAGCTTGGGCACGTATCAGATGGTGAGGGTATAGGAACTGACACCTTCCAGGCATAGCTGGGGTGTGAAACTGTGTTTATATGGCTTGCTTTGGGGGTTGGTATTCACGGTTGACAGAGCTGGGAAATGCCTACCGGGTTACCAGGGTTTCACCTGTTCAAACATCATTAACCCTTTGTTCTCCATGTCCTCATTAGCAATACCAACATCATTTCCATTTCTACCCCTTTGATTCCTGGACCCGTGGATCCAGGCTATAGGAGAAACAGTACCATATATAGGGCGCTGGTTCAGAGAATACACAGCCTGCTGGAGAACTCTGCCCCAGCCCTCCAGGATCGTGCCCCCAGTTGGTGCCATAACTGGTTCTTTAAAAGACCATTCCATCATTCTATCAAGCCAGCTGCTTCAGGGTGTTGGCGCACATGGAAGGATCAGTGAATTCCATGATCATGAGCCCACTGCTGTACTTCCTTGGCTGTGAGGTGAGTTCCTTGGTCTGAAGCAATGCTGTGTGGAATACCGTTACGGTGGATAAGGCACTCTGTGAGCCCATGGATGGTAGTTTTCGTTGAAGCACTCCGTGCAGGAAAAGCAAATCCATATCCTTAATAGGTGTCTATTTCAGTCAGGACAGAAAACTACCCTTTCAATGATGGAAGTGGTCCAATGTAGTCAACCTGCCACCAAGTTGCTTGCTGTTCTCCTCGAGGAATGCTACCATATGAGGGGCTCAGTGTTGGGCTCTGCTGCTGTCACATCATGAACTCAGTAGCAGCCGTAGCCAGGTCAGCCTTCGTTAGTGGAAGTCCATGTTATTGGGCCCATGCATACCCTGCATCCCTGCCACCATGGCCACTTTGTTCATGGGCCCATTGGGCAATGACAGGGATGGCTGAGGAGAGAGGTTGGCCACTATCCACAGAACGGGTCAGCTTATCAACTTGATTATTAAAGTCATCCTCCAATGATATCACCTTCTGATGAGCATTAACGTGGGACACAAGTATCCTTATATCTTTTGCCCACTCAGAGAGGTCTATCCACATAGTTCTCCCCCAAATGTCTTTCTTTCCAATGTTCCAATTGTGCTCTTTCCAAGTCCCAGACCATCCAGCCAAACCATTGGCCACAGACCATGAATCAGTATACAGCCACACGTCTGGCCATTTTTTTCTTCCAAGCAAAATGCACAACCATGTGCACTGCCCGAAGTTCTGCCCATTGTGAAGACTTCCCTTTACAACAGTCCTTCAGAGTTGTCCCAGATATGGGCTGTAATGCTGCAGCTGTCCACTTCTGGGAGGTACCAGTATAATGTGCTGAGTCATCTGTGAACCATGCCTTAGTCCTCTCCTCCTCAGTCAGTTGATCATAGGGCACACCCCATAATGCCGTAGGCTCATGCTTGGGGACAGAAGGCATCATAACAGGAGTAGCAACCATAGGCATTTGGGCAACTTCCTCATGCAACTTACTTGTGCCTTCAGGGCCTCCTAGGGCCCGATCATGAATATACCACTTCCACTTCATGATGGACTGCTGCTGTGCACGGCCAACTTTATGACCTGGTGGGTCAGACAATACCCAGTTCATAATGGGCAGCTCAGGTCCCATAGTAACCTGATGGTCCATTGTCAAGCATTCAGTTTCCACTAAGGCCCAATAGCAAGCCAAGAGCTATCTCTCAAAGGGGAAATAATTGTCTGCGGAAGATGGCAGGGCCTTACACCAAAATCCCAAAGGCCTCCTCTGTGATTCACCTATGGTGGCCTGCCAAAGACTCCAGACAGCATCTCTATTAGCCACTGACACCTCAAGTACCATTGGATCTGCTGGATCATATGGCTCAAGTAGCAGGGCAGCCTGCAGAGCAGCCTGGACCTGGTGTAGAGCCTTCTCTTGTTCTGGGCCCCATTGAAAACTAGCAGACTTCTGAATCACTTAGTATATGGGACGAAGCAACACACCCAAGTGAGGAATGTGCTGCCTCCAAAATCCAAATAGGCCTACTAGACATTGTGCCTCTTTCTTAGTGGCAGGAGGGGTCAGGTGCAACAACTTATCCTTCACCTTAGAAGGAATATCCCTGCATGCCCCACACCACTGAACATCTAGAAATTTCACTGAGATGGAAGGTCCCTGAATTTTGGATGGATTTATTTCCCATCCCCTCATTCGCATATGCTGTACTCGAGTGGTTGCCACCTCCTGTTCATTTGAACCAATCAACATAATATCATCAATATAATGAACCAATGTGACACCTTGTGGGAGAGACAAGATATCAAGATCCCTTTGAACTAAGCTATGACACAGGGCTGGAGAATTAATGTAACCTTGAGGTAAAAAAGTGAAAGTTTACTGCTGGCCTTGCCAGCTGAAAGCAAGTTGCTTCTGGTGGTCCTTATGGACTGGTATGGAGAAGAAAGCATTAGCAAGATCAATACTGCATACCAGGTACCAGGAAATGTGTTAATCTGCTCAAGTAAAGAAACCACATCAGGGACAGCAGCTGCAATTGGAGTCACTACTTGATTAAGTTTCCTATAATCAACTGTCATTCTCCAAGATCCGTCTGTCTTCTGAACAGGCCAAATAGGAGAGTTAAAAGGGGACGTGGTGGGAATCACCAGCCCTGCATCCCTCAAATCCTTAATAGTGGCATTAATTTCTGAAATCCCTCCAGGGATATGATACTGATTTTGGTTCACTATTTTCCCAGGAAGTGGAAGCTCCAATGCTTTCCATTTGGCCTTTTAAACCATAATAGCCCTCACTCCACAAATCAGGGAGCCAATGTGGGGGTTCTGCGAACTCCTAAGTATATCTATCCCAATTATGCATTCTGGGACAGGGGAAATAAGCACAGGATGAGTTCGAGGGCCCATTGGACCCACTGTCAATTGAACATTTGCCAAAACTCCATTAATCACCTGAACTCCATAAGCACCTACTTTAACTGGAGGGCCGTGATGCTGCTTGGGGTCCCCTGTAATCAACGTCAATTCAGAGCCAGTGTCTAATAGGTCCCGAAAGTTCTGATTATTTCCTTTTTTCCAATGTACAGTTATCCTAGCAAAAGGCCTTAGGTCCCTCTGAGTAAGGATAGGACTAAGCTTAACACTGAAACATTTGGGGGTTGTACGAGGGTCCTTCCTCAAGGAGACCTGGCCACCCCTTCTTTCAAGGGGTTCTGGATGTGTAAACTGGCTCAAGTCTGGAAATTGGTTAAGAGGCCTTGATTCCCTGTTGTTATAATTCACAGTAGCCTTTCATTCCTTTGCCCTGGAATTTTTCTGCTTATAGAGATCAAGCAGGAACTTAGTAGGCTTCTTGTCTATTTCACTTCTGGGCACACCATGATTAATCAGCCAGTACCAAAGGTCTGTACGAGTCATACCACCATGAGCATTGTTCTGCCTATGCTGTCTATTATGGTAAACATGCTCACCTCGCCTTTGGCGATTCAGTGCTGCCACTTGGCCCCTGTTATTCCGAGATCCAACAAAACCCATTGCATCTAATTGACCTAATGTAGCAACTGCAGCCCCCAGTGTGATGTTCTCTTTACATATAAGAGCAATTACTGGGCACTTTAAGTGTGTTGGAGCAGTCCTCACAAATCTGTTTCTTATACTGTTAGTGAGAGGCACATCTTCGGGACTCTCCAATAGTCGGGGTGAAGTTGAAATCCACTCCAGCATTCCTAGTTCTCTAATCCGCGTAATCCCTTCATCAACATTAAACCAAGGAATATCAGGCAGGTGGAGCTCATTCACAGTGGGCCATCTTTGGATTCATATTTCAGCCAACCAATCAAATAAACTTTTGGAACCACTTCTAACTTCAAGAGCTGCAGTATTAAATCTGAAATTATTTGTCAATGGGCCCATTCTGATCAATTCAGCCTGATCCAATCTTATATTCCTTCCTCTGTTATCCCATACCCTCAGAATCCACTCCCACACATGTTCTCCATGCTTCTGCTTATTGAAGTTAAAAAAAACTCTTCAAGTTCTTTAAGGGTGTATTTCAACTCCTCTACAGTCACACATTCTAACTCACCTTTAGGGGCCTGCTTTGCTTTTCTTTTGGTTATAGGCCTAGAGGTGAAGGAGGGTGGGGACTGAGGGATTAGGTTACATTCAGCACCATTGGCTGGAGGGGAGACTGCTTCCTCAGGCAGAATAACTTCTGAGAGATCAGTGTCCCCAGATTCTTCATGGTCTTCCCACACATCCCCATCCCAAGATTTAGGATCCCACTCTTTTCTAATCAGTGCCCTCACTTTAACTTCTGACACCCTATGAGGCTGGGACTTGAACTTGCGTTGCAAGTTAGCCAATTGCACAATGAGAGCTTCAGTTTGATTTTCTGCAATTTGAACCCTACTGCTGTTAGAGATTAGACTGTCCTCCAGGGCAATCTTAGAAACCTTCATATCATGTATTTGTGCCTTAACCTGGGAAATGTCTTTCCAAGATTCTGTTTGTCCCTTACTAGTTTATACAGAGATGCTAGAAGAAACCAACCAGCAACATTATTTGTCTTACTTTTCCACAAATATTCAAAGGTTTTAAATACTGAATCACTAAATTCCTTGCTCTTTCTAAAAGGTGACTCAGGATCACTAAAAACATCTATTTCACAGAGTAAGTTAAATAATTCACACCATGGATTATCAGCATTCTTATTACCAACAACAGTGCTCTCCTAATTGTCTTTAGTAGCACTGAAATTGAAAAGCTGACTCCAGATAGTCCCAAGTGCACTAGAAAAAGCCATTCTTTCTTCTGTTCCTCTAGAACCACTCCTGGTACCAATTTTTGTATTAGTCAGGGTTCTCTAGAGAAAACAGTTGACAAAAAAGATTGTAGTATAAGAGAATTTATTGGGGTAGATTACTACAGTCCAACAATAGCAGTCTGCAGAGGGGGCAGAACATGATGGTGGATGAGTAGCAGCCTCGCCAGGACTCTCTCCGTAAAGGTTTGATTATCCAGATGGGATCCAAACATTGGACCTCAACTGGCCCTGAACCCAAACCTACTGTCTCTCCAACTTCAGCACCAACCGGGACAGGAATCCCCAGTGGCTTTCTGCTCCACAGAGTAACAGAGAGTCACCCTTCCCCATCCCAAGCTCCTGCCAGCGGCATTGTCTCCGGTGCTTCCCGAGCCCTTGCCGGCTGAGCACCTCTCCCACCCAAGGCCCCCTTCCTCCAGCCTCCCTCCAGCGATTTTTGGGCAAACTTCTCCCTGAGGACTCCCCCCCCCCCAAATAAACAGGCAGACACAATCCTCAGGCAAACTGAACTAGCTCGGTTCCAAGAGCCCAATCCGGACCTCAGCTGCCAGGTGGAGCCAGGCTTCAGGCACCTGGGAACCTCTGCCAGTGTGGGGAGGACACAGGAGACTTCGGCAGGCACCAGGGACCACGTACCACTGACAGGAGGGCACAGTCAGGAAGACCTCGGATAGCCAAAACTATTCGAAGTAACAAATCCTACTCAGGAGGTATCACCATGCCTGACTTCAAAACATACTACAAAGCCATAGTAACGAAAACAGTATGGTACTGGCATAAAAACAGAAAGACAGATCAATGGAACAGAATTGAAGACCCAGCTTTAAATGGAAGTAACTTCAGTTATTTGGTCTTTGACAAGGGGGCCAACAATGTATGCTGGGCCAAAGATA
>PVHP010021484.1:0-29349 GCA_004024765.1 Zapus hudsonius | reverse complement strand
AGTAGCAGCTAGAATAATAATACATTAGTCAATTTGACATGGTTATGGAAGAAACTAGAAACAGGTAGGGTATTTTGACCTAGGTACTGGGGGAAACTAGGAGCTAATTGGTTGGGTTGGGGGCCCAGGATAGTTGCCAGTTTTTCCTGGAACAAGGGGTTACAGAGAAGCCATAACAGTTAACAAAATGGAGGCCCTGTGGCCAACCCTAGCCCTTCATATAAGAGCACATGCCAAATGTGAGCCGGTCAGGAGAATGCTTAAGGTGTGTCTGTACCCCACCTTCTTTAAGATGGGATTTCTTGCTGTTGCAAACTGACAGACAAAAAAAATGAACATCAGGCTAGCTGGTCTGCAAGCTTCAAATTATCTTAGGGGTATTGTGATCACAGGGGCATATAGCACTTTGAATTCAACTTATGTTGGTTCTTGGGAATTGAACCTGGGAGACAGACTTTGCAAGCAAGTGCCTTTAGCCACTGAATCATCTCTCCAGCCCCATGTTATAAAATGTTGGGTTTTTTTTAAAATTGATGGCATATTCACAGATGTGGTCACTGTCATAGAGAGAATGATGCTTTAGTAAACAGAATATTTAAGGGGAAAAACACCACAGAGAAGGTTATAGAACTGTATAGTAAAAATGATCAAAATGGTCAATTTTATGATCCATGTCAAACCACAGCTATGTGAATGTCTTTTAGACACAGAAGCTGTTACCACTCCTTGAATTAACAAGTCAACGCTGTGCAAAGGAGTCAGCAGTGTGTAAGGCTATCAGAAAGAAAAATCAAAGGTTTTCCGTAGAAACCATCTGACATTGTGCCTCCAAACTCATTCTTTGACAGACATAGGCAAAGGCCAAGAGAGCTCTCAAAGTAGTTGCCCATGGTTATAACAAGACATGGTTGTTCCTACAGAGATGGGCCTGGAAAGAAGTGACCAGAGACCACAAGCCACAGAGCTGAACCATCTCCTCGGATGGGAAAGGGGAGCAGTGAGTAATTGGGGATAACAACTCATTGCTGGCCCACTAAATAATGTAACTCATTATGGACAATAAAAATAATAATAATAAAAGAATTATCACCAGTTCACTTAATGCAAAAGGGCCAGAGAGGGCTGGGGGTAAGGCTCAGTGCTTTCCACACAACTCTGGGTATCTGGGTTTGGATCCCCATGCCCCATGTAAAAAGTTAGACACTATGGTGGGCTTCTGTCATCCCTGCATGTCTACAGTGAGAAGAGAGGTGAAGGCACAAGAATTTCTTGGAAGCTCTCAGCCCTACCCCTGCAAATAACAAGAAACTCTGCCTCAAATGAAGCAGAAGGCGAGGACGGAGGACTGACCTAAAAGTTGTCCCCTGACTTCACTCACCCATGCATACACATATACCTTTTTTTTTTAAATTTGCCAGGCGTGGTGGTGCACACCTTTAATCCCAGCACTCGGGAGGCAGAGGTAGGAGGATCGCCATGAGTTCGAGGCCACTTTGAGACTACGTAGTGAATTCCAGGTCATCTTGGGCTAAAGTGAGACCCTACCTTAAAAAAATAAAATAAAATTAATTAATTAATTAATTAATTAACTAAAGCCTGTTGGAGCCACTGTGAGTACCTCACAGTGTCCTATTGCTTTGTGTGTTAAACTTGGAATCAGTCAAGACAACAAATGAGGCCTTTCAGAGAGCTAAGACTCCTCATTCTTCAAGCCCTGATGTTTCCAAGTAGTATACATCCTAGAATTCAGTACTCCACAGTAAATGCTACTTGGTTAGAAGGTTCAGACAGGCCACGAAACCCTCTGGAATGTCCCATATTGAGCATTGCTTAGCACACTGAGACTCAGCAATCAGGTCAGCCTCAGAAAGGAGAAATGATGTTGAATATGTTTGTGTGGAGCCTCCAGGCCTGACTCCCACCTTGATCACAAACTACTAGACAAGCATTGTGGTGGCAGGATGCTGAGGGACGGATGCTGAGTATTATCCACAAAGTCGTTCAACATGTCCTCACATTCAGTCACCCTGCCTGAGATGGTCTTTGGCCAGCAATCATGGGGGACCTACTCTGGAGCCCACTTTAAGAGGATCAGCCACTGACTTCCAACCCTTCTGGCCATCGATCCTTCCAGGAAACTGGACCACACCATGTTCTGCTCAAAGTGCTGGGAGAACTTCCCTCTCCTCTAATATAGTGATGGGTGTGCACGTTCCTCCTCTGTGTTCCAGATCCCTCCAGCACACACCCCTAAAAACTCCCCCACAGTGAAGTCACAGGTGTGGGTGCTACAGGCACAATGGCAAAAACAGTAGAAGCAATGGAAGCCTCCACAGTTGGGGTTGGTTAAGTAAAGCACGGTGTATAGAATGAACTAGTACAGATCATTTCAAGTGGTGTTGTGAATACTCACTGAGATAAATGCCTTTGAGAGAAAACATATACATTAGAAAGCACTACTTACGTCTGAGATATAGAATTATAGGTATCCGACTTCTTTCTGCTAACTTAAGTACCTTAATACGTCTATTTATTTCCAACGAGAGAGAGAGAGAGAGAGAGAGAGAGAGAGAATGAGAAAACCAGAGTCTCTTGCCACTTCAAACAAACTCCAGGTGCATGTGTCACTTTGTGCATCTGGCTTAGCATGGGAATGCAGGACTCAAACTTGAGCCGTCAGGCTTTGCAAGCAAGCACCTTTAACTGCTGAGCCCCTTATTTATTTTAACTGTAGACTATGGACATATATTAGTTTTGTAATATACCATTAGGATAAAATCTTTTGGTACCACAGCCAACCTTCCTAACAAGTGTATTGGAATATCACTGCAGTCAAGTACTAAGATTGGTGACATGATTTTAATAAGTTTGCATCCCACAGGGAACACATAAGAAGGGAGAAGGAGAGTCATTTTCTGCAGAAAAATTCTGGGAGTTCTTTTTTAAGAGATCCCAAGTATCCAAAAGACGTTTCAAAGTTTTAGACAAGTTCAGTTATCAATAAGACATTTAATTCTGGCTATCAAATAAAATATTGGTCTGATACAGTAGATGTTTCCTTTAGATGAGATCTTTTCTGAAGTTAATAAGTGTGGCACATTGATGTATATTTTATTAGGATTTAGAAATATACCTATTTATTTAACTATTATATGCTTGTTTTTATAACACCCTTTAGACCTTATTGATGACTTCTATTTCAAAGTTTAACTCCATTCTTGTTTTCTAGAGAAAACACATTCAACTCTGTTTTGGTTGGGGAGGGAATATGCTGAGGATAGAACCCAGGGCCTCGTGCACACTAGCCAAAGTACTCAACCACTGAGCCACATCCCAGTCCTGCTTTGATTTTCTTTATATAAAATCATATATAAGACATGCTACAAAGAAAATTCAAATATGCAGTTTTTATTTCCCTCACCTGAATCCCATTAAAGGAAGATGTGACTTGACACTCCCCGTAAGGCTATTTATTTTTTTCACTCCCCCTATTTGTGTCCTACAAAGCCAGCCACTCTAACGAGCTGACTGTCCAAAGACAGGTCACATCACTGCACCTGTAAAATCTATCATTGTGGGCAGTGGAGATGATTCAGTGAGCAGGAGCATTCGGTGCACAAGCATGAGGACCTGAGCTCGATCCCCAGCACCCATGGCACACATGCCCCTAACCTTCACACTGAAAGGAGCCTTGCAGAAGGGGATCATTGAGGCTCCCTGATCAGCCTAGGTTCACTGAGAGACTCTGTCTCAGGGAGACAGGGAAGAAGAATACAGGGGGATGTCGGACATCTCCTGGTCTCCACACACAGGTCCACAGAGCATGGGAGTCTGCACAGACAAATGCAGACACTATGTGCACACACGGCCCACACACTACTACAACAGCAAACTAGAACATTTTTCTTCAAATATTTTTGTTTGTTTCATATTCTGTTTTGTTTTGTTTTCCAGGGAGAGTCTTGCTCTAGCCCAATGACCTGGAATTCATTCTACAGTCCCAGGCTGGTAATCCTTCTAGCTCTGCCTCCCAAGTGCTGGGATTACAAGGAAGTTTTATTAATTTTTTAAGTTAGCATGCAAAGGGATGGATTTCACAGTTTTGTGTCTGTATATATGGTTCTCATTCTTCCCTCTCACTGTTCCCTACTTCCAAGCATCCTCCACATATATATATGTATATATATATAATGTCTTTAGTGAAGGTGGTAGGCTATTTTTTTAAAGATGCCTATAACATTGTACAGAATGACATAAAATTTAGTCAAGGTATTAGTTTTACCCATTTTGTTAATATCTATTTCTCACCCATGAAACCACAGACAGAACTGGGGATAGGCATTTTTCATGCCTTTGTGATCATTCCCTCCCAGAGTCCTTAATTGACAGATGGACACTCCATCTCCACATCAAGAAAGAAATAACTTACCAATGAAAAAGTGAAAGACTTTTAATGGATTGCTACCAAAAGTACCCACACCACTCCTTTCCTAGAATATGTAACATTCTGTTTGACCCAGAAGAATGTGTAATGCATATTTTTTACATCACTGGGAAGTGAGCTCTATTTCTGTTCATCCACAGACAATCAGACTGGGTCCTCCTGTCTCAATCTCTTCTATTCCAATGAGCCCATAGAACTCTGATCAGTAAAAGGCAGAACCCACTGGAAACTTGGGGAGGGTCCTCCACCATGCAATGTATGGCCATTGGTCTGAAATTGTATTCTCAGAAATTCATTGTGTGATCTTGAGGGGTTTTTTTTCTCCAGTCTCCAACAATCCCATAAATATTCCAGGGGAACAAAGGTGAGAAAGGGAACGAACAGGCAGAGGCAGAAATCTTACAAGGAAACAGGGTTAATCTGGCTTGAAATTTTAAAGCTTTTCTCCATGCCACCCCATTGATCATACTGCTGGTAAAGATTCTTTGTGCTCACGTTTAAGCCAAAATACTGATAAGTCAAATTACCTAAATTTCAGCCACATCTCACTAGTATCAGCGGTAAGAGCAGGGAGGAAAGCGAAGCCCTTAGTGGAGGGGCAGAAATGGTGCTCTGCTTTACCTCAGTGTGGCCAGCATGCACGTCCTGCTGTGTTTGTTCTCCACACTTCCTTCCCCAGTTGCTCCATATCCCTTATGCTCAAAGCAGACAGTACTGATGTTACACAAACTAAAAGGTCAAAAGGGCTTCAATGGCTCAATCATCAATGATGCAAACACTGTAGTCCTGTGTCCCCAGCCTAGACAGGGTCCCATTTCGGGAAGGTCCCATTTGGGGAGGTTTCCCCTAAGAAGAACTAACACTTACTCTTCTTCTGGTAAATCTCGTCAGAAGCCCTTAGGGGCTGGACAAGAGAAAAGATGGGCAGGAGAGGGCAGATTGAGCATCTCTCCACTCATTGTCCTGCCTGGAATCTGCCCCCAGAATCTGTGGTCCACTTTATCAGTGTAACAGCATCATCCTGGTGATCTGCTTTGTTGTCATTTTATCATGAGACTGTTAAAAAAAGGCTTCAGACCCTCATGTGAATTGCTCACAAGAAAATTCCAGCATCAGGGTTAGAATTCCTTCCAGTGAGTTGTTGGGAAGAGAGGCTTCTGATGTCCCCAAAACATGATAGGCTATTCCCAAAGCTCTCTGTTGCTCACCAGAATTTGAAGACCCTATTGCTGAAGACACATGCTTGGGTGACAGGACATTATGTAATCAAGCATTAGTTGAGCTGGAAGCTTCCTCTCTGTGAACTTGATGTTACGATGCCGGAAAGTCTGATGGAGGAAAAATGTTATCAGTCTTAACCAGCAATAGACCTGCACACTTCATGACTGGCCAGCCAGGCAAAATGTGATGCAATGGTCTGTTGTTATGGGAGAAACCAACTGCTCATTTATTGGATGTCTGGTATTGAAAACCTCATCAAAAGTCTATGGCTTAGGAGGTCATAAGCCCTAAGGAGTAAACTAAATGGATATATGATGCCCATTAAATACCTATGCTTATGCCCGTATGTTGCAGTTAGTCTCACATTGCTGACAGAAAGCACCCAACTTAAAGCAGTTTGTAGAAGGGAAAGGTTTATTTTGGCTTAGAGACCTGAAGAGAAGCCTCATGATGACAGAGGAAAGCATGGCATGAGCAGAGGCTGGACTTCACCTCCTGGCCAACATCAGGTGGACAATAGCAGTAGGAGAGTGTGCCAAGCACTGGTGAGGGAAAGCTGGCTATACCACCCGTAAGCCTGCCTCCAACAACACACTGCCTCCAGGAGGCTCCAATTTCCAAATTGCTGGGAATCGAGCACTGAGAACACATACTTTTATGGGGATACTGGACTCAAACCACCACATCCTATATTAATGTTACCCTCACTTTTGGTCAGAGAAGTTTCTCTTTTCAGATGGCAGTGACCACTGGGGAGACTCAAAGCTCCTCAAAGTCCTGAGAAGAAGTGATAGTTCAGCACTGAGACAGTTCCATCACACCTTCCAAGACCCAGGGGTCGTTGCAAAAAAAAAAAAAAAAAAAAAAAAAAAAAAAAACGACTGAAAGAATATAAGAGGGAATGGGAGGAGGGGAGTACTTTGTGATACTGTCTTCCAAATGCGAAGTGGCCTTAATATTCATGACCTCAAAGTGGCTGACACTACCTACACAAGACCTGCATCAAAGGAGAGAAAAAAAATGATGACATCAAGGTAGAAGAGAGATGACTTGGAAAGAAGATGGGGCTCCGTGGAGGAGGGATAGAAGGGGGGCAAAGAGAGGGTGGTAGGAGTAGACTATGATCATAGTATATTATGTGTATGTAGGAAGGTTGTCAATAAGAACTTTTTACAAAGCTATTTAAAACGGAGAGCCTCCTGGAGAGTGTGCATTCCCAGAGCTGTGCCCTACTGACCTTCAACAAACCTGAGACTTCAAATGACCTAGGAAAGGTGAGGGGTTTGAAAGGCACTTCCTCTGTCTCACATGTCACCAAAGAGCACCTAGTGCACAGGGTCTTCTGCTCTGTATGCCCTCAGAGTCACCTGAGGGCCACTCTCCTTGCATTATTAGTTGGCTAAGGTGCCTTACCATAAGTCCACAGACTGTGTGGCTTAAACAGCAGATAATTTTTTCTCAAAATGTGGAGTCTGAGAAGTATAAGTTCAAGGTGTGATGGTTTATCTTGGGTGGTCAACTTGACAAGATTTAGAATCATCATGGAGGGCCAGGCATAGTGGCACACCTCTTTAATCCCAGCATTTGGGAGGCAGAGGTAGGAGGATCGCGGTGAGTTCAAGGCCCGCCTGCGCTGCAGAGTGAGTTCCAAGTCAGCCTGGGACTAGAATGGGACCCTATCTCAAAACAAACTAACGTGAAAAATAGACTCACCATGAAAACAAATCTTGGGAAATGTCTGTGAGGGATTTTCTAGGTTATGTTGACTGAGGTAGGGGAACCCATCCTACCTGGGCAGTACCATTCCATGGGCTGGTGTGCAAGACTGAATAAAAAGGAACCAGTGAGCTGAGCAGCAGGATTCCTGTATTTCTGCTTCCTGACTGTGGACTGAATATGACCAACTACCTCAAACTCCTGCCACAATGCCTCCTCCTCCATGATGGACTTAACCTGGAACTGGAAGCTGAAATAAACCCTTCTTCCTTAAACTCCTTTTGATCAGCTATTTGATCGCAGCAACAAGAAAGGTAACTCATATGCCTGGTCTCTTTCAAGGTCTCTCACCACGCTTTGCAAATTCTCCACCCCTGCCCTGACACCTCACTATATGGCCTAGGCAGGTCTCAGACTCCTAAGTGCCAGGATTACAGGTGTGCACCACTATTGTCTTTCTACTGTGTGTATGTCTGTGTCTCACCTGTTGTGACAAGGACATCAGTCATCTTGGGATAAGGCCTCACTTTACTTTAATTTTTCTATAGTCTCTAGTCCCAGGATGGCCTCATCCTGAGGTGCTGCTTTGATTCATGAATTTGGAGGATGAGCAAACAGAAGTCAAGTCATACACTCACCTCTCACTCTCGGGAAAACGTTTCAAAAGCCGCAGAAGACAAAGCTATTGTTTTTTGTTTTGTTTGTTTTTTGTTGTTTTTTACTTAGCAATGATAAATGCAGGCTTTCTTAAGAGAAAAGGCACGGGTATGTGTGCTAAAGAGAAGGAATAATATGAACAGGGAAAGAAAACGTTCCCACCATAAGCCTGGCATGACACTGCCCAAGGCGGGGAGGATCTCCTTCAAGGTCATCAGATGGTAATGTTGGGGAGCACTGTGCAGCCAGATGCACTGGGGAGTGATACTGGGTGGGAACCCCCAGACTTCACAGCCCAGGTACAGTGAGTCATCAGCTGCTCTCCCAGACTCAGCAAGAGCCCAGGCCCTTGTCATAGTAAGGCATTACTTCAGTCTCTATCGAAAGTTGGCAGGCACGCCACTAGATGTTCCTTTTGTTTATTTTCAGTAACAATAACAATAACAGAAATTTGGAATCGTGTACAACTATTGAACTCTCACTGTACAGAGGTACTGGGTTAATTGCTTAGTACAGATGATCTCATTTAAGCTTCCTGTTGTCTGTATTTAGTACAGGAAGAAGCTGAAGCACAGAGAAGTTAGGTTAGTTCTCCAAGGTCACACAGCTAGCTAGAGGAAGAGCTGGTATTCGAGCCAAGAACACTGACTTTGGGAGCACTGAGCTTCGCCCTTCATCACTCTGCCTTCAGGAGCCAGTGTGGACTGGCTACCACATACTGAGAAAGAGAAGGTTTAGCATCAGCCTTCTGCGCCCACCCAAGCTCTGTGACTAAGAGAGAATTCATCTCTGTGTACTCAGTTGCTTCCTGTTTAAAATGAGGATAATTCATGAAAATTCAAGTCAAAGTACCTCATATCTATTATCATTAATTTTATTTTTCTCTCCTAGCTCTGTTATACTAAATGTATAACATCCAAACCAACAAAATTGTCTCAAAATATGTCTTGCATGGCAAGTTTACATTAATTCATACATCTCATTTAAAATTAAAATCCTTTTGGCTCATTCTTCAGCAAAAGTGAAATGTGGACCCTTCTTTGCCACCTCCTTTTAAAATTCTCTATTATTAACACTTATTTATTATTTTTATTATTAACACTGAATTTTCATTATTCCTATAGCATCCCAATCCCTTAGGAAGACACGGAGAGTAATTTAAAATCCATGTGTAATTTATTATACACGCTCATATACTATTTTCATAGGCTGGTTCTTGTTAAAGTTCTCAGAGCCTTTGAGGCACAGGTGGCTCCATTAAAAACGTATTTCTGTTTCTTGAGGGCCTTTGTTTTGAAAGTGCTGGCCTTGCTCTGCTCATAGTTGACAGTAAATAACAGCCCACTTCATTCACTATGCTTAAGGAAACATTGTTTCTTTTCTCTGAAAATTCGTTACATGCTGGTACTTTCCATTTCCTGCGTTGGGACTGTAATTAAATCATATGGAATAAGACAGCATGACTGACTCAATTATTTCCTAGGAAATGGTTGACGGGAGAGAACTGGGAGGAGGTAAAACCAGAGGCAGCCTCTAAGCAGGGCCTTGGAGACAGAGTGAACAGGACAGTCTTTCCTGCGCTTCATCCAGACCTTCTGAATGGAATAATCAGGAAGATGGAGGATCCTTTCTCTGGTTTCAGCCTCCACTCTCCAGCCACCTTGTCCCCACTACATGTTAGTGGGTGTCACCCACTTGCCTGGAAGAGAGCTGAAGCTAGAACTGCATGTTTTTCTGATGCACCTAATTCCAAGCTCCACTGAAGGATGTGGGTTTCATTGACATTTAGCTGGACGTCTGCCATCTCCCCACTCTTAGATCAGATGGCCGCATGGAAATGTTTTCTAGATGACAATACTACTGAGGAGACTCAAAACTCATCTAAGTCCTGAGAAAAGGTGACATCTCTCTCACACCCTTTGAGGCTCAGGGACCTCTGCAGAAAGGCAGAAACACTGTAAGAGCCAAAGGATGAGCAGGAACACATTGGGATACTGTGTTCCAAATACACAGTGGTGGTCTCACTCCTGACCTCACAGCAGCTGTGGTTATCTGCACAAGACCTGCGTCGCATTGGGCCATCCACATGTTTGTCATGGGTGATGGAGGAGGGGGACAGAGACATCAAAATAGAAAATGGACTGGTTAGAAAGAAGAAGGGCTTCAGTGGACAGGGAGAGGGGAGGGACCAAAGGAGGCTAGTGGGAGAGGCTCTGATCAGGATACTAGTGTGTATGTATGAAGGTTGTCAATAAATTTAAACAAAAAGTTTAAAAAATGAAGAGTTTTGTTTGTTTTACAGAAGAATTGTCTTCTAGCTATACTATCAATAAGGGTTTTCACTCACAGAGATGGGGAACACATGAACACAACCCAAGACACAAATCAGTTCCAATTTACAAGGCCTGGGAGGCATGGGTTTGACTTGGGTTGATATAAATTCATACTTCCTCTTTAGAATCTATCCAGGGTTCAAAGCTTCCCTTACTTGAGCTTGTTATGCCACAAAACTGAGAAGTCCTTCATGAGAGGTTGATGTAGGAGGAACACAGTGAGTTCCAGGCCAGCCTTGGCTAGAGTGAGACTTTACCTAAAATACAAACAACAACAAAAACCCTGAGAAGTCCAGCCAGTCTTGGGGAAATCCCTTCCTCTCTGTGTGAAGGAGACTTAGGGAAGGCCAGCTTATAGTCAGTAGGATTTTTACTCTGTTCCCCAGACAAGTGGACCAGACTTAGGGGTGGTTCTAAAATTTTCTATGAAAATATTTGTGAAGAAAAATACAAAGATCTGAAGGTAGAACAGGTATTATTAGGAATGGTGAAGGAAGAGGATAGAGAGTAGAAGGCAAGAGAAGATATGGATATGACAGTATATATGATATATATAATGGACACATCACAATGAAACTCCAATTTATACAATTAATATATATTAATAATTGCACTTTAAAAACTTTTTTTTTTTGGTTTTTTGAGGTAGGGTCTCGCTCTAGCCCAGGCTGACCTGAAATTCAATATGTAGTCTCAGGGTGGCCTCAAACTCACGGCAATCCTCCTACCTGTCTCCCGAGTGCTGGGATTAAAGGTGTGCGCCACCACGCCCAGCTTGCCTTTTAAAAAAAATTTTCTTTGGTTAACAATTGCACTTTTAAAGAGTCTGTGAAGCTGGAGTGTTGTGGAATCAAAATACTTACATGTAGCATGAGAGACAAATAATAAATTTCATTTAAAAAAGGGCATGACATGCCTTTAATCCCAGCACTCAGGAGGCCTTGGTATGGGGATTACCATGAGTTTGAGTTCAGTGTGGATTACACAGTGGTTCTAGGTCAACCTAGGAATCAGTGAGACCCTGCCACAGAAATCAAACAAGTGAATTAATAATAGCTATAAGCCAGTGTGGTGGCACATACCTGTAATGCCAATATTTAGGAGGCTGAGGCAGGAGATCTCAAACTAAGGCTAGCCTGAGCTATCTAGTGAGACTGTCTCAAAGAAACAACAAGAATGATGATTGTGGGTCTTCCCCCACCAAGCATGTTACTTGAGTCCCTAAAGTAAATCCATAAATGAATTCAATCCTCACAGCTATCCTGTGAGGGAAAAAGAATATGAGCCCTGGGTTACTAGAAGAAAGCAGCTCAAAGAGCTCAAGTCATTCATCTAATTTATCTAGTGTCGAGGGCAAGATCTGAACCTAGGTCCTGCCTGGCTCTTGGGCCCAGGTGCTTGACTCCTGTCCTCAGCTGCCTCTGTGGTCTCCGGGCTTCTGCAAGGCCATAGCAGCTTTGGACAAAGGCCATTCCTAGACACGGGCCAAACTTCACCTAAAACAGAAGAGGCAATGAAGCTGAGTTAAGAGGAACTCTGAGCCAGTGGACAGGACACCTGCACTGGGTTTCCTGGTTCTAAGCTCACCTCTCATGTTGGTTCCGTTTCCAGGTTCTCCCTGTCGTATTTCGTTTATCTAAATTAGGCTCCTTCGGGCTGGAGAGATGGCTCAGCCGTTAAGGCACTTGCCTCTAGTGCCTAAGGCCCCCAGTTCAATTCCCCAGGACCCACATATGTCAGACCCACAAGGTGGTGGCCCTGGTGCTTGCTCTCTCTCTCTCTCTCTCTCTCTCTCTCTCTCTCTCTCTCTCTCTCTCTCTGTATCTCTGCTTGAAAATGAATAAATAAAATATTTTTTTAAAAATTCCTGCTCTACCAGGTAGGAGGATCGCCGTGAGTTCAAGGCCACCCTGAGACTACATAGAGAATTCCAGGTCAGCCTGGGCTAGAGCGAGACCCTACCTCGAAAAACAAAACAAAACAACAAAAAAAATTCCTGCTCTACCTTGACCCCCCCCCTTCCCCTCCAGAAGCTGCTGTCCCAACAGGAATAGCCCTTCAGTGAGATCTATTTCCCAACCTCCTTGGGTCCCTGGTGACTTTATGGCTTGCTTTGGGCAATCGGATGCTGCAGAAGGAGCGTCGCATGACTCCCAAGCCTTGGGTCCCAGAGGCTCTGCAAATTCTGCCTTCTCTCTGTGAACCCTGCGGCCACCAGCGAGAGAGGCTGAGCCGCCTAGCCATGACAGGAGCGAGGCCGTGTGTGACAGCCAACCATCTGTGATCCCCACCTACAGACGCAGAGCAGAGATGAGTGTCCCTCACTGGGCTCTGCCCAGACTGCCAAGTCAAAGAACAGTGACTAATAAATGGCTGTCTTTTAAGCCCACATATTTGGGGGTGATTTGTACTGCAACATATCACTAACACACACCTTTTCATGCCCTCCTTCCTAGTTTGTCCACTGCCTACTTGTTACTTGGACTCTGAAATCAATCCCACAAGCTTTTCCAGATGGGAACTTCCCATACAAAGCTGGTCTCCTTCGGGGCTCCAGATGGCCCTGTCCAATGTGATTCTAAGGTACAAAAACTCTGATTTCTCTGCATATCTTCCCCTTCCATGTCTGAGACATCCTCATTAAAGCTTAGCTATTTCCATAAAAGTATAAATGCCCATTAAGTTTTAAGTTACTAGAACAAGTTTGTGCTTTTTATTTTTTTAATGACTGAACCAACATGAATATAAGCTCTTAGAGAAATGGTTAAAATAATTACATATATAATTTCAATATTTTATTTATTAATTGAATTCAATTAAGCAGACATATTTAAAATCATATTATACAAAAGAATATATCCTGTGAGGGAAAAATAATATTAGCCAATTTAGATATATGATTCTTTTCTACTATTTGTTCCACAATGGTATGATTTGGGGGTTTTGAGGGGAGGGGGGCTCAAGACAGGGTCTCACTCTATCCCAGGCTGAACTGGAACTCACTCTAGAGCCCAGGCTGCCTTTGAAATTACAGCACTTTTCTTAACAGCCTCGTGAGCGCTGCCCCACCACACCCATCCTATGATGGCAGTTGATTCAAAGTTGTCATATGTCCTTCATCACCCTACAGACTTTTCAGTCACCTAACAGTTATCCAGACATCATCTTCTTGTCCATCACATTGTTCTTTGGGTGTGTGTGCTGTACAGGTGCATGTGTGTGCTTGCGTGTGGAGGCCAGAGGTCAGCGTCAAGGGTCTTGCTCAGTTGCTCTCCACCTTCCTTTTTGAAGACAAAGTCTCTCATGGAATCTAAAGGTCATCGATAGCTAGACAAGCTGCCATCAAGCCCCAAGGATCCTCCTGTCTCCACCTCCCAGCACTGAGATTACAGGCACACACCACCACACCCAAATTTTACATGGGTTCTGAGGAGCTGAACTCAGATCCTCATACTCAGGTAGCAAGCACACACAAAGTCATCTCCCCAGGCTCTAATTTGTATTTTTTAATCATAAGATGATTTTGCAATTTTTATCCCAAGGCACTTCACTCACTGATGATAAAAACTGCTAGCATTTGACCGCTCATCTTTCAAGTCTCTGCTAATGGTCATCATAGGGAAACCACTTCTAGCTTTGCTTTGCAAAGGGACCTTCAGAAAGCTGCTTTTCAATGGCTCCATAGATGACAACCATAATCATCTATAAGCCTGTGATTTCTTCAGGTCAATTTAGGTTATTGTGTCTTTCCAAAACAGTGCTTCATATTTCAAAAAGAGCCACAGCATATAATGAAAAAGGCCAGGAGGGGACTCAGATAGAAAACAGCTCTCTTTTCTTGGAGAATTTTTTTGGTTGGAAACCAGTTTTCTTTATCTGACTGTATCAGTTACTTTTTTGTTGCTGGGGAAAATACCTAACCAGTAACAAGTTATGGAAGGAAAAGAGATGATCTCAGTTTACAGTTTTGAAGGGAAGTTTCATCATGGCTGGGAAGGCATTGCAGGCTAGAGAGGGAGGCAGTGTCACATGCCACATTAGCAGGGAGGAAGCAGAGCCAGAACAGGAAATGGAGCTGGACTAATACTGCAAGGCCTGCCTCCAATTTCCTCTAACATGGCTCCACCTCCTAAAGGGGGGTGTGCATTTTTCGTTCAAACCACCACACTGACTGAAACATTACTATACATCATATTCAAACCCCAGCATTTCTCTTATTGGGCATTCCTTTTTTTGTTTGTTTGTTTGTTTGTTTGTTTCGAGGTAGGGTCTCACTCTAGCCCAGGCTGACCTGGAATTCACTATGTCATCTCAGGGTGGCCTCGAACTCATGGTGATCCTCCTACCTCTGCCTCCCGAGGGCTGGGATTAAAGGCGTGCGCCACCACTATTGGGCATTCCTTTTAAGAGTGACCCAGCGTCATTCACCAAATGTCCCTCCTCCTGCTGGATAATTAGTTTGTCTGAGGAAGCAGCAATATCTCAAGCAAATACCATCTTAGTATGAGAAGTGTTAGATTCCTTTTTAATTTTCATTTTATCAAGCATGTGCATAAGAGAAATATACCAAAGTATATAACAAGAAATTCCTGCTCAAAATAGAGCTGTGAACAATTAATCAAAGAAAATAAAGGTATAGTCCACAGTATTGTGACAGCAGAAAACGGAGAAGGTTGACCAAGGGAATAAACAATGAAAATTTCACAGAGGAGTCAGTGTCTGAAGACTTGGGGACTTTTTGATGGTTTGTTGGCTTTAGGATATATGAACACTTAATTTTGAAAATATTTTTGAGTTGGAGAAGTTTCTGGAACCTTTATGCATATAAAATAGAACTACTCCTACTACAATGGGTGGAAGCCAGGCTTGGCCACACCTTGGTTATGTAACAGCTGAAGGTTCCTGGACAGATGCTTTCCCCTGGAGCGGGTTGGGATGGGGGTGGAGAGCACAGGGCACATGGCCTGCAGAGCCGGGACAAGTGAGAGCAAGAAAGGCCAGAACAAGCCTGGCATCTTCCCTGGCTCTCTGAGACAAGTCCTGCCATTCCCATGCTCATCAGCTCCTTGCTGAGCTCTTCCATGGGCACAGGTGACTCAGCACATCAATTGCCTCTGCTCCCTGAGTCTTTAAAATGCTGATGTCTCCTCTCTCTCCAATGAGTTCCTGGAGTCTGTTGGAGAACTAGAAAGCAGCAGAGATGGGAATGTAAATAAGGTAAAAGAGAAAAATGCCCCCCACATAGCTCTGGAATCATTGTACTAGAAAAGTCTAGAAGTATGAAAAAGCTTGACAGCATTTGGATTGGAATGATCAGTTGTATAGTTTGATCTTGGGAACAATGAAAGGAGAACACCCAGAACCTCCTATATGTAGACTATCTTTGACCTTGCTACCACGTGCATACTGTGTGGGAGACAAGAAATGGCCTCCCAAGGCTGAGGATATAGCTCAGTGAGAGATCAATCCCCAACACCACAGAAAAGAAGGGAAGAAGGGAGGGAAGAAGGAAGGGAAAGAAGGGAAGGGAGACTTTCCAGGCATGAAGGGAAGATACTCTAACAGCAGTCATAGATACTCATAAACCAACAAAATGAGGATTGAAACAGTCAACACTGATTTGAGTGATATTAGAGTCAATTTATGCATTTATTCACCTTTCTTGTACAACTTATCATATTGCACAGATTTTATGTATTCATTACTGCAGTCTATTTTATAGCCTTAAATTCTTAACACTAGTTTTCTCAGCCCACGTGTGAGATAGTTAGAGAGAACACTGTGTCCAGCACTTAGGTAAACCCCTTCTAATCACATATTAATCCCAGTGTCCAGATACAACTCAATTGATGTTTTATCAGAGCAGCCAATACATGCAAACTAGGAAACACACCAACAGAAAAGCAACATTCCATGGGATTTTGAAAGGTTGAACAGATGAGTTTAGGTGTGGTGGCTCATGCCTAAAATCCCTGCACTCATGAGGCTGAGGTAGGAGGATAGCCATGAGTTTGAGGCCAGCCTGGGCTACAGAGTTCCAGATCAGGTCAGCCTGGGCTCGACCCTACCTCAAAACAAAACAAAACATGTTGAACAGGAAGAACCAGAAAGACAGTTCCAGTCTTGATTCTGGATTTGGGCAGTTATTAAACATGTTCAAATTGAAGAGAATACCAGAGACCTTCAAGAAACATACATGAAGCCGGGCGTGGTGGTTCACGCCTTTAATCCCAGCTCTTGGGAGGCATAGGTAGGAGGATCACCAGGAGTTCGAGGCCACCCTGAGACTACATAGTGAATTCTAGGTCAGCCTGGGCTAGAGCAAAACCCTACCTCGAAAAAAAAAAAAAAAGAAAGAAAGAAAGAAACATACATAAAAAAAAAAAACAATAAGCAAAGAATCACTTGAATGCTTGTCATGTGTAAAATTACTTTCAGGGTTGGAGGTCTAGTTTACTAAGTACAAGGACCTAGACTCAATTCACAACACCAGGAGAAAAAAGAAAATAAAAGAAAAAAGAAACATACGTGAACAAATGATATCCTCAGTAATCATTGGAAACTTGCATGCCCAATACTTGCTTTGTTAAATAAACAAAAATATTTTTTAAAAAGAATGTTGGTATGAATTTGTTGTGACACACTTTGTCAGTTAGGATATACTGTCTCCTCAACATTCATTCATTCATTTTTAAGATTCTCTCTCTGGGGTTGAGATCCTTATATAATTCCTCACCATGAAGGAAAAGAGACAATTAGAAACATACTTGCTGACAAGCTGCTCCTCCGATGCTGAGAATGTATTTCCTTTTCTTTAATCCTCCCTTATTAAATAGATCTCTAAGAAGTGACTTCACATGTTTTGCAAGACACCACGCCCTTTAAAGTGAAGGCTTGGGAGAGACAGTGACTCAGACCCTGTGCTACTTTGCTAATGCCACAAGAGCCCTTCCATTAAAAGAGTGGCATCGACCATAGCCTCTTACTCTTGTTCCTAAAGTCACAGAGCATGACTTGTGTCTGGGTCTATGTATAGAAGTAAGAACGGGCCATTGCCACAGGATGGTCTATATGTCTCCTGTTTTTATAAACTGTTGCAACCTGCTTCTCTTCTTAGAGATGCCCACTGAAGCCACTGGGTGTGCACCGGGGCGAACAGAAACAAAGGTGACTCTATCTGCTGTCACTACACCTACACTGCTCATCCTAGCAAAGATTCATCCATGCAGAGTCACACCCCTCCCCCTTTACTCCCCCCTCTGCTCTAGGAAAAATCATCCTCTTTTGTCTGGCTGAATTCTAGCAAAACTTCAAAGTTATTTGTTCCCTCCAAAGGCAGGGGAAAGGGAAGCCAACCAAAGGAGGCTTTTTTAACATGAATTAAGAGCATATTCACAGGGTTAGATAGATGGCCCAGAAGTTAGAGACACTTGCTTAAAAGCCTGCCACCCTAAGTCCGATTCCCCAGTATCTGTGTAAAGCCAGACACAAAAAGTATTCAATGTGTTTGGTGCTCATTTGCAGCAGCAAGGGACCCTGGTGTGCCTACACACACACACACACACACACACACACACACAAAGACAAGAGGGAGGAGGAGAAGAGCTGGAAAGATGGTTCAGTGGTTAAGGCATTTGCCTGTAAAGCCCTGGCATGCCCATTCTCTCCATCTCTCCCTCCCTCCCTCTCTCTCTCTCTCCTTACAAATAAATGAATTAAAATAAAATAAAATAATTTTTAAAAGAAAACAAAATGGGGGATACAGTAAATCCATATTTAAAAAACAAAACAAAACAAAACAAAAGAACATATTTGCTCTAGGCATGGTGACACATACCTATGATCCCAGAACTTGGGAGGTTGAAGCAAGAGGATCAGAAGTTCAAGGTCCTCCTCAGCTACATGAAATCCTGAATCCCCCCTCCGAAAAAAAAAAAAAAAAAGAAAGGAAGGAAGGAAGGAAGGAAGAAAAAAAGAAAAAATCAAGCCAATGCAAGAAATAGAATTTTAATTTCTTTGATCTACTTTATATGTTTAAGAAACAATACAAGCAAGAATGATAATGAAACTGAACTGTTTGTCAGAACTCCCTGGCTACCTGTTCTCACACAGCCTTGCTAGTTATCCTCATCTCTCTGACCTCTATATTTCCATGTAATTTTTTTAAATAGCAAAAGCTGTTAACTTGAAACATAATTTACCCATGATAAACATGACTTGTTTTCATGTAAAATTCAATGATTTTTTAGGACATTTCCCAAGTCACACAGCAGATTTACAATCCAGTTTAAGAACATCTCACAAAGGCTCCTGGGGCTTCTTTCTAGTCTTTGAACATGTGCCTTTCACCTTGCTCCCTGGATGAACTCATCTGGTCTCTGCATTTTAAATACCAGGTATATACTGATGACTCTCAAGTCTGTAGCCCCACCCTGAACCTCTGTCCTAGACTCCAGACTCATGTCTTGATGTCTAATAAGCATCTCAAACTCAGCATGCCCCAAATCAAGTTTTGATGTTTACCTAAACTGTTCCTGTTACAGGAGTTCTTAGGGTCAGAGCCCAAGTCCCAACAGATCTTCTCCCCGAAACCAGGTTCAGTACCCATGGTCAATAAGCCATTAGTGACCAAATTAAACCAATAGTGAGAAGCAGATAAAAAGGAGATTTCTCCTATGTCACCTTATTATGAAGAGAAACAGGGGCTGGAGAGATAGCTCATCAGTTAAAGCACCTGCCTGCAAAGCCTAACGACCTGAGTTTGATTCTCTAGTGCCCGCATAAAGCAGGATGCACAAGGTGGCACATGCAGCTGGAGTTTGCAGTGGTTGGAGGCCCTGGCATGCCCATTCTCATTCTCTCTGTCTCTCTTCTATCGCTTGCAAGTAAAGAAATAAATAATATTGTTTTAAAAGAAGATGAGGAACAAAGAGGTCCAGTGACTTCTCGTCTGTCTGAGAGTCCTCACCAAAAAAAAAAAAAAAGAAAAAAGAAAAGGGAAGAGATCTAACCTAAGCAGTTCTAGTGAAGGTGTGGTCCCGCCCATCCATCCATCCTATGGTCTCAGCTCTAGCCTCTCCTGCAAGATCATCAAATCTTCCTCCCAGGTAAGTGCCTCCTTGGGCAATGCCCAAAGCTTCATTCAGCCTTTTACTTTTCAAGACATGAAATTCCAGGGAAATTCCAGTTTCCTGAAGTTCAGTTTCAGAAGGACACAAGTATCTCTAATCATGTCTTCCTTTCTGCCAGGCTAGTTATGCTCCTCCCACAATCCTCCCCATGCTAATTAATAGAAGAGATTCCAGTTGCTTGTATGAAGTCCTCAGAGTCATCCTTGACTCTCTCTTGATTCGCATCCTAACAATTAATCCATAAGAAATTCTATTGTCTCTCCCTATAACCTATAATCATCCAGAGTGCAACCACTGCTCATACCTGCATTACTACCTGTGAGTGCAACAAAGCATTCGCCTCACTGTAGCATTGCAATCGCCCCATTACTGATACTACACTTACTCCCTACACTCAACTGTCAATATTCCCGTATTGACAGAGAAAAGCTTCTTACACTTGAGTCACATCATGTCACAACTCTACTCAAGATCCTACCATGACTCGCCATCTCACACAGAGCACAAGTCCACGTCTTCCCAGTGGCTTACAGTGATCACATTGACTTCAGCTCCTGGCCTTTGCCTTTGATCATTCCCCTTTGGTCTCACTGTTCTTCCTCAAACATGCCTGCCCTAGCATCTTGCTATTCCCCATCCCTTCTCGTGGAAGACTTCCCCCAGTAAACTCTTTGGCTGATTTCTTTATGTCCTACAAGTCTTTTCTCAAATCTTACCTTTCATTGAAATCTACCTCAGCATACTGTAATACCATAACCTTTCCTCTGCACTCTTGTATCACTTGTCTGCTCTGTGTCCAAATACCTGACCCTGGCTGCCTTGAACTCACAGTTATCCCTTAGCTGAGCCTTCTGAGGGTTAAAGATGTGTGCCACCATTCCTGGCTCAACTTTTATCTTATGTGTGGAATTTCCTACCCTTTAACCTGATAAATTGCCCCTAAATCTAATCATAAAGAATGAGGGCTGGCAACCAGAGCCAAGACAACTCTTTGGCGTTTGTTCATTGTTTTGGCTACCTCGGCCTCTCAAATGCTGGGATGACAGGTGTTTGGCACCACTGCCAGCAGTGAGCCTTGACTGTTTAGAAGACCAAGGAAGGAAACCAGCCCTGTCAGAAGGGAGCCTGATTGCAGAGCTGCAGTCATTAAAAAGGACTTAGCAGTTGTACAGACATGGAAAAGTCAACCACGTGGATAAAGAGGCCAGAGAAACCCATGTTCACATAAGAACTTGGCCATGACATGTTGACATCCCAAATCACTGAGAAAGGAAGAACATTGAAAACTTTGATTAGGGCAATTGGCTGTTTGGAAAAAGACAAAATCAGATCTTTATTTTATATCATATATGGTGTAAATTCCAGAGAGACTAAGGAACTGAACATAAAAACGTCCACACCTTGTATGAAAATATTTCATAAATAAAACCAAAATGCACAAACCCAGAAAGAAAAATACTGACAGAGTGCTTACTGATATTTTAAAGCATGTGTATAACAGAAGATAATGAACAAAGTTAAATGTCATGCCACAATCTAAAAGTTGAGACATATAACTGAAAAGGGACTCTTTTCCACGGTTCATATGTCCTACAAATAATTACAAATCAAAAGGAAAAGATAAGTAGCTTATTAAAACATATGAAGAGATCATTCATAGACGAGGAAACCTATTTGGCCAGTATACATATGAAACCATATTTAACCTTACTAAATGATTATGCAATTACAATGATGAAGCATGGGGCTGGAGGTATAGCTCAGTGGTAAAGCACTTGCCCAGTGTACAGAAAACCCTGGGTTTGTTCTCTGATGTGCACACACACAAATACACTGCAAAAACAAAAAGAATTCCCATAATACAAAGTGTGATTTGTAAAGATTTGTAAAGGTATAGGGAAAAACGTACTCTGATGTGATATGTAAATTGGCCTACCCACTTTGGAGAACAATATGGCAATATTTAGTAAAGTTGGAAGCATATAGATCCTATAACCCAATAGGTCCGTTTAAAGAAATGAGAGTAATGGAGCATGGCTGAGACAGGATTGCCATGAGGATTAAGCCAGGCAGGGCTACCTAGCAAGATTCTATCTCCAAAAAACCAAAGAAGGAAGACATATACCTAGAAAAACTCTTATGTATGCACATGTGGTTGTGCGTAGGCAATGGCTAAGATTCCAGGCATGCGCCTCCACATCTGGTTTATGTAATGCTGGCAGATGAACCCAGAGCTTCATGCACGCTAGGTAAGCGCTGTACTGACTGAGCTCCCGCCCCAGACCGCATAATTGTGAATTTAAAGAAAACTGTTCAAAAGCATAGATTGAATTATGTCAATTTTAATAATATAAATCTGATTTATCAATATAAACTCATCAACTGAAAATATAGAGCATATACACGAAAAAAATTCTATACAGTATGTTACAAAATGGCCACAATTTTTTTCTAATTTTTAAATTTTATTTATTTGTGTGTGTGTGTGTGTGTGTGTGTGTGTGTGTGTGTGTGTGTGTGTGTGCACTTGCAACCAAATGGCTGTTCAGCTTTACATAAATGGTTGGTAATTCAACGCAAGCCAGGAGGCTTTGTAAGCAAGCACCTTTAACCACTGAGCTATCTCTCCAGCCCCAATGGTCACAATTTTCTACCGCTCCCAGAAATCCTCTCTTCCTAACAATGAAGTCTGTTTTCCCATCCTTTGAATCAGTTGTTTCTATGACTCCTTTTCACCAACAGTAATCAGGGGAAGCAAGATTTTACCAGAAGCCTTGAGTTCTTCCATTGTTCTTTCCCTCTTAGATGGGCCACAACTGTCCTGGGTTAGTGTGCTAAACGCTGAGCAACACCATGGCTCAGACAGCTCCATCACCCCAGCCTACAATCAGCTAACTGCCAGACAGATGATTCAAGCCAACAGCAAGATGACCTGCCAGCTCACCATAGACAACAAGCAAGCCCTGATAAGATAAGCCTGGCCTCTCATATCAATTGAAACACTGGCTGACCTGTGGACTCATGAGCAAAAATAAATAGTGGTTGTTTTAGGTCTATCAGGTCGGGGGGGGGGAAGGGATGGTATTTTTCACACAGCATTGCTTATACCGTTGTCAGAATAATGATGCTGAAAGAAAAAGGGAAGGGAAGAATATCATAGGAAAATGCACCTTCACCTTTAAAATTAATTGACTTCCGGTGCTGAAGATTAAAGTCAGGGTGCTGCACATGCTGGGAAGTGTTCTACCACTGTGCTATATCCTCAACTCAACAATTAATTTGTTGAGGATTTAACAGTCCTCAAACACTGGGGCTGGGAGTGTAGCACACTTGGTAGAATGCTTGCCAAGCATATGCAATGAATGACCTGAATGTTATCCAGGATGTTACCCAGGACACATACCTGTAATCTCAGCACTCAGAAAGAAGAGGCAAGAGGATCAGGAGTTCAAAGTCACCCTCATGTTCACAGGCATTCAAGGCTAACCTGAGCTAAAAGTAAGAAGGGGCAGATGGCTTAGCGGTTAAGGCACTTGCCTGCAAAGCCCAACAACCCAAGTTCGATTCCCCAGTACCCACATAAACCCAGATGCACAAAATGACACATGCATCTGGAGTTTGATTGCAGTGGCTAGAGGCCCTGGTGTGCCATTCTCTGTCTCTCTCTTCTCTCCTCTCTCTCTCTCTCTCTCTCTCTCTCTCTCTGCTTGAAAATACATAAATAAAAATATATATTTTTTAAACAAGTAAGAAGAGGGCTGGGGACATAATCCCAGGGGTAGCATGCTCTAGGTTCAACCTCCAGCACAAAAGGTTCTTGACTCCTGTGTTAAATCTTGGAAGTCTATTCTAATGCTGATTATTTGTCATGCTCTGCCCATTCCTTCCACTTTTCGTCAGTTCATATGAATACGGTAGAAGTAGACAGGACTGGAAGATTCGCTTCATCATTTGGTCCCCCTCTAAACTGACTACACAGAAACTTGGACATAGAAGACTTCAGCTTATGTAACTGACCTCATGAGCCACAGTGACTCAGACCAGCCAAGTATTTTGGTCACACCCCATGGTGTGGTAGCATATAAACAAGAGCTGAGAGAAAATATTAAACCTTCAATTCATCAGAACTTGGGAAAACAAGTTTTCTTTCATGAAAACAAATCTAATTTTGTTAGTAAACAAACTGTCATCAATGGTATTCTTTAACTGTCAGATTGAATCCTGGGCCAGTACAGGTTCAAGCTAATTTTTTAAATGTTAAGAGTGTGTATGCCTATTAAGGAATATGTCAGAGACTGAGATAAGATGGATTTTCTATTTGATCTTTATTTGGTCAAAGTAATTCAACTCTCCAGTCCATCAAGCAAGGTTGATTTTGTTAAAATAGAATTGCTTATTTTAGTTTTATTGTAAGTCTAAGTAAGAAGCATACCAACAATTAGAGTATGCATAGTTGGGAATCATAAGTAATCTATATAAATCTAAGCCTGTACATAAATTGCAAGTCCACAATGCAACTGATTGAAAATGGTCCACTAGGCTTTTTCATCTCTATTTTTCTTTCTTTCCTGTTCTTTGTGTGCATATGCATGTGTGTATGCATGTGTGTGTGTGTGTGTGTGTGTGTGTGTGTATGAGTGTGCTCTCAAATACACATATATTTTGATGGGATCATTTTATCCTAAACTCCACAACTAATTTAAAGAAAACAAAAATCTATACCCAAAACTGTGTGTCACAACATAAACAAACAGCAACCAGAAATCATTCAGCCTTCTGGGCCCAGAGATGAAGATGGAAAAAGAATAAAAAGATCTGGAGCCAACACCGTCAATTTGTAAGAGAATGGTAAGAACAGGCATCTATTTCCAAAAGACAAGAGCAGGAGTGAGACAGGAGAACACAGAGTGCACCTGGTGAGGCAGATGAAATGAAATCCAAGTATTTGCTCCACAATTTACCAAGCCACACACCTGCCAAAGTGGCAGAATAAATGAAGACATAGCTAAATATAAACTAATTTCATTTTTAAACAGAGGACATGCTTTCTAATCTATTTATTGATTAAATATAATAATGGCCCTTTTTTCATTTTTGAACCTCTATAATAATTTAAGATATAAATCAGATTTTTAGGAATTTTTTTGAGGTAAGGTCTCACTCTAGCCCAGGCTGACTTGGAATTCACTATATAGTCTTAGGGTGGCCTTGAACTCACAGAGACCCTCCTACCTGTGCCTCCCTAGTACTGGGATTAAAGGTATACACCTCCATGCCCAACTATTTTTTTTATATAGGGTCTTGCTATGCATTCCTGGCTTGCCCACAACTCACTATGTAGGCCTACCTGGTCCCAAACCCCAGAGGTCTTTCTGCCTCGGCTTTTTGATTTCTGGAATTATGGGTAAGCACAACTACCCATCCTTGAGGTTTAGTTTTTAATTAAGAGTGACTCTAGAGGGACTGGGGAGATGGCTCAGCAGTTAAAGTGCTTACAAAGCCTCCTGGCCTGGCCCAGCCTTGGCCTCAAAAGGTGGCCCAAGTATCTGGCATTCATTTGCAGAAGCAAGAACCTGGTTACACCTACACACATACTCTCTCTCTCTCTCTCTCTCTCTCTCTCTCTCTCTCTCTCTCTCTCTCTCTCTCTCTTTCTCTCATAATTTATTTAAGAAAAGAACAACCTCAGAGCTTAATAACGAGTACAGCAGAATGGCAGTACGGCAAAGTGAACTATATAATAAGGGGGAGGAGCAGGAGTTCAAGGTCATCCTTGGCTTTGAACCTTGCCTCAAAAAAGAAAAAGAAAAGGAAGGAAGGAAATAACAATGGCAAATACATATGAACAAAAGAAAGAAATATGATATACAAATAACAAATGAAGAAACCCTGTCTGGAAGAAACCACACAAGATCCAAAGAAAATTCTCTGTATTTTCACAGCCAAAATAGTAAAATATTAAGTCAATAAAATGAAACATAGCATAAATAAAAGATTGGAGCTGTAGCTTAGTGGTAAAGGGCTTGCCTAACATGTATGAGGCCCTAGGTTCAGTCCTCAGTACTGTTAATAAATAAATAAATAAATAAATAAATAAATAAATAAATAAATAAATAAATAAATGAAGCTAGAGAATAAAATAATGAGATAAGATAAAAAATTTAATTTGCAAAATTAAAAAAATTAATTGAGGGTTGGGCATGGTGGCTCACGCCTTCAATCCTAGTACTCAGGAGGCAGAGGTAGGAGGATCGCCATGACTTCAAAGCCATCCTGAGACTACATAGTGAATTGTAGGTCAGCCTGGGATACAGTGAGACTCTACCTCAAAAAAACAAAAAATAACAATAATACTAATTGAGTATCAAAATCACGCTAGTGGGGTAGGAGCATATAAATTATGACAAATCCAGGCCACCACTTATTTTTATAAATAACAATTTATGGGAACACAGTGGCTTTGCACCACATAGCAGAGTTGAGTAGTTACAACAGAAACTGTACACGTCCTGAAGCCCAAATATTTACCAAGTGATCTTTTATAGGAAAAAAAATTGGTCAATTCCTGTTATAGACAATTAGCTGGGGATACAGCTCAATGGTTAAGCACTTGCCTAGTGTGCCTGCTGCCTTAGGTTGAATAACTAGAACAACAACAGCAGAGAAAGAGTGTGAATTATTGCTTTGAAAAGGAGCTAAGCCCCTCCTGTCCTGGGTTCTTCTTCCCACTTCTCAACTGCTACTTTCTGAATAGTCCCTGAAAAAAGTGCAGTGTGAGCTCCTGGGTCACACTTGGGACCTCTGGAACTTCAAACCTGGTGAACTTACACCTCACTACATGCTTTGGAAAACGTAGACGTGTCACCTTTAGCCAAGTATCTTTGATAACATACAAGCTAACAGTGATACCGGCTAGGTGAACTTGGGCTTTTCTAAAAATGTAGAAAAAAATGGTAAATATGGCATATCAATAAAGTTTAGACAATAGCACCTTCCTGGAAAATATTTCTCTGTGGCATAACCATCTAAAAATAAGACACTGAGAAAGGAGAAACATCAGGCCCAAGGTTGATAAAACTTCATTGTACTTCTATAAATGTTTTATTACAAGTATTTTTGTAGCAAACATTTCAGAGACTGTTAATTTTTAGGGAAAATATTGCTGAAATCCTAATTATTAAAGATTTAGAATTCTTGTAAAAGTAGGTAACACAGTTCAAATTATAAGCTACTACATTTTATTTTCACTGGCTATTGGGCTGGAATTTATCAACTTGGAGGCAAAATATTCTATTGGACTGACCTGCTACCAATGCCTTAAACCTCTAACCCAAGCACCCATACCTCCACTGGGGGGCTTTCAACTGAACAAAATATGTTCACTTATTTAACTGTAGTTTTAAAATATGTTCAAGAAAGTAATTTTTGTTCAAAAACAATGCTGTTTCCATAACTTACAGCCCTTTTGTGGATCCCTACTTTCTGTATTCTCTATGATCCCGACATTTCCTTTTTAGTTTCACTCACTCCTCAAGATACATTTCATCATACTTAGCTACTGTTAGCAAATCTAACATCTTAGTCTCTACTGTTCAAATATTTATCCAACCAAAAATATTCTCTTCAGCTATTACCCAAGTAAACCAGGTTCTGGAGACACTAATGAAAAATAGAATTTAAAGCCATGATTCCAGGTGAGTTCTTCCAAACTGGATTTTTAAGACTAGATTGGGGTGGTGGTGGAGAATTCTCTTGTAAGAACTCTTGATCACTTAGTGATTACCTGGAGCCCTTTTGAGGGTTCAGGATAAAATCGGGGTGGGAGAAACTTGCCCAAATCAATTAATAAAAGCTGCCATGCACTTCAGTGATTTTCTCCACATTTTATGTCCATGGCTTTTTGTAATGTTAAAAGAAGAACTGAGGATTGAGTACTAGATGTTAATATTTAAAGAGTAGATGAAGGAAGGAGAACAGAAAATTGTAAGATAGCTGTATCAGCAAGCTGAGGAGAGTTTCCAGAAAGAAGTGGTCAGTATCTCACAGCATTTTGACCTTAAGAGAGAAAGCCTGGTGATGTGTTTTCCACCGGTGACCTCCATGGAAGATGTTGCAGGTGGAGGCTGGAGTGGATACTTAACGTATGGGGAGAGTAAGGAAGTGGATCAATGTGCAGTTTTCTAGAAATCTAGAAATTCCCATACTTCATACTGTTTCTTTTTAAAATATTTTTATTTATAGTTGCAAGCAGAGGGAAATAAAGGAGAGAGAGAGAGAGAGAGAGAGAGAGAGAGAGAGAGAGAGAGAGAGAGAATGGGCACATCAGGGCCTCCGGCCATTGTAAATGAACTCCAAATGCTTGTGCCACTTTGTGCATCTGGCTTTACGTGGGTACCAGGGAATCAAACTCAAGTCCTTGGGCTTTGCAGGCAAATGCACTGAGCCATCTCTCCAGCCCCCCTGTTTCTTAATATTTAATAATGAATGCCTGGTTCTGACTTTATTTCTTTGTAATCATGTATCCTAAAATTGCAGCTTCAAAGCTCTGCATTCTTCTGCTGTATCCAGATTTCTCCTACACTGCTTTTCTCTGTCAACACATTAGTCTGGGAGCCTGTCTTCATTATTTTTATGCTCAACTCATACCTATTTTGCTTTTTTCTTTTACTCTTGGTAAATAGTGACTATATTTTAAAAACATGAAATATGCCATTACTATACACTATTTACCACTCTTGAGACATCATGTTAGCATTCATAACGGTTCTCCTCAGCTAATTTTTGATGAGTTCTGGGTTGACAAAGTTTAATCTATTAATTAATAGTCAGAATATTTTTAAAAATCTAAATTGGTTCAAGTTATGAATTATATTCCAGTTAAAATAAGCCACTAAGGAATTTAATCAAAGCCACAATGTGGTTGAAAAGGAGAAATAAATGTGTTCCTAAACATGAATTCTCAATGTGAATATTCATAGAAAGCAGAGGTAATTTTTTAAGCTCACTTTGTAAGAGTACAATGCTAGCCGGGCGTGGTGGTGCACGCCTTTAATCCCAGCACTCGGGAGGCAGAGGTAGGAGAATTGCCATGAGTTCAAGGCCACCCAGAGACTAGATTGTGAATTCCTGGGCTAGAGCGAGACCTTACAACAAACAATACAAACAAACAAACAAGAGTACGATGTTAATGATACAGCAATAGCACATTCAGGGCCAGACTCACCACAGCTGACCTGTGGATGAGAACCTGGAAATACCAGTTTCCACGCATCAAGGCTTATCCTTGGGAAGGTTTGCACACAAGTGTTTCTGGTTAATCTGACTTTACCATACTTTTATACCTCTGAACAAGAAAATTCAATCAGGAGAGAGCAGGATTGAAAGAAGCTGCATCGGGAGAAACAGAGATTAGGATAGCATCCGTTCTCCACTCTGAGGCTGATGGAAGTAAGTCATGACCTTACCTGGGTCCTAAGTTCTCTTCTGTCCTGCCCTTTGCCACTGTCCATGTGAAACACAGAAAAAGCTGAAATAAGGTAGAAATTAGAACAAAGACCAGCTCCAAACTTATTTCATTTGTTTTATTTTATGTATGTATGTATGTGTGTGTGTGTGTGTGTGTGTGTGTGTGTGTGTGTGTGTGTGTATTTACTTATTAGGACAGTACTGGGATGGCTCAAATTTGTGATCCTCCTGCCTCAGTCTTTCCAGTATTGGGATTACTGGCATGCATCATCAGGCCCAGCTTTCTTGTTCTGAATATTAGGTTTAAATATCTAAAGGAAATTAACTTACAAATTCACTCTGAACAGATACTGGTCAGTCTTCTGATGACTGTTTCAGCAGC
>PVHP010021483.1:17636-29477 GCA_004024765.1 Zapus hudsonius | reverse complement strand
AGAGAGAGAGAGAGCACACCAGGGCCACCACCTTGTGGGTCTGGTTTATGTGGGTCCTGGGGAATTGAACCTGGGGCCTTAGGCACTGGAGGCAAGTGCCTTAACCGCTGAACCATCTCTCCAGCCCACATCTGTGTTCTTGAATGTAGCGCAAGGTCCTTCTCGTGTCCATGGTTGTCCATGATATAAATATTCAGAAATTTCATTTGCCCTTCCTTTGGTTGGTGAGCATTTTACTTGTTTCTAGTTATTTGCTGTTATGAATGTGCTGCTTGTGAGCATGTCCTGTGTGTGATTTTAGGGGTACAAATGTATACTTTTCTGTTGGATAAATAGCCAAGATTCAAATCCCTGGGTCAGAGGTTACGTGTTCCAGCTCAATAGATACTGCCAAAGAGATTTCCACAGTGTGGGACCCCCAGGACACCCCAGAAATCTGTGAGAGTTCAAGTTGCTCCCCACCCCCACAGCCTCTAGCATCATTGATTGTTTGTTGGCTGGTCTGGCTGTTGTGGAGAACGTAGAACCCAGAGCGCCCATAAACTCAACAAGAAAAAGTTACTCTTACTTTTCACAAACCTACAACTATAACTTGGGTTTAGCATACATCATGGATGCAGGCCTCAACCCAGAATCCATAGCAATACCATTGACCCAACTCACTGATAGTTTAAACTGGGTGGGTGGCTCACACCTATAACCCCAGCACTGAGGCAGAAGGAATGGCACAAGTTAAAGGCCAGCCTGGGCAATATAGTGAGCTCTAGGCCAGCCTGCGCTATAATGGAAGATGGATTCTTGGAAAGGAGGGAGGGAGAAAAGACGGGAAAAGGGAGGAAATCACTGGTGTTTTAATATTCCATTGCAGTTGTTGCAGATAGAAAATTAAATGTTTTTACCCACCACTTCTTTGAAATTACCAGTCTCTGCAAGGTCTTGCTTCTGATATGTTAATTTTTAGAAGACATATTACCCTATTGCAGATTCTTTTCATGTTTCTATAGCTATATTTCAAAATACCTTTTTTCCTCT
Organism: Zapus hudsonius; assembly: GCA_004024765.1. Classification (NCBI taxonomy): domain Eukaryota; kingdom Metazoa; phylum Chordata; class Mammalia; order Rodentia; family Dipodidae; genus Zapus; species Zapus hudsonius. The sequence continues at coordinate 28,445 of PVHP010021483.1, read as the reverse complement.
GTAATACTATACATTTTGTTCTGTACATGTACACACACGTGAGAAGGACCCTGGGCTCCACTGGCTTCCCCAAGCTCTCTGTGACAAGGGCCCATGGACATGCAATGCCGGTCAGTCAATATCATCAGGTGATACCAAGAAAGACTTTTGCAGACTGGCAAGATGGCTCAGTGGGTCAAGTTCCACTCAAACTGGAGTACCCAAGTTCAATCCCCGAGTCCCCCATTCAAAGCCTGAAGCCATGGTGGGCTTCTGTAACCCCCATACACTGGCAGTGAGATGGAAGGCAGAGACAGAATTCCCTGGAAGCTCATGGTGAGCAGAGCAAAGACCAACAGCAGAGTGAGGGCCAGAGAGAGAAACCTAGTCCTAAATGAGGTGGTCAGGTGAGGACAGACGCTGAAGTTGTCATCTGACCTACACACACACACTCACCCATGTATATGAACACAGGTGCATACACACATACACTTACCCATGTACATGAACACAGGTGCACACACATACTCATGTATATGAACACAGGTGCACACACACATGTACATGAACATAGGTGCACACACATGTACTCACCCATGTACTTGAACATGGGTGCACACACACATACACTCACCCATGTACGTGAACACAGGTGCACACACACACACTCACCCATCTACATGAACACAGGTACACACACACACAGTCAACCCGTGTATGTGAACACAGGTGCACACACACACGTACATGAACACAGGTGCACACACACTCACCCATGTACATGAACACAGGTGCACGCATGCACACACACGCACACACACCCATGTACGTGAACACAGGTGCACACACACTCACCCATCTACATGAACACAGGTGCATGCACACACACCCACACCCACATGTACGTTGAACACAGGTGCACACACACACATACACACAAATAAATTTTTTAAGAGACCCTTGCCATGTGCTTTCTCGCACGCAGCCTTCTTCGGGAAGTACCTCAACGAGTACAACGGCTCCTACGTGCCCCCGGGCTGGAAGGAGTGGGTCGGCCTCCTGAAGAACTCCCGCTTCTACAACTACACGCTGTGCCGGAACGGGGTCAAGGAGAAGCATGGCTCCGACTACTCCAGGGTAAGCGTGGCCGGCTCCCGGGCTCACTCTGATGCCCACGGGAACTGGTGCCCAGAGGTGGGCATGACCTTTGGGAAAGCAGGAAGTTGTGTAGAGGGTGGGCAGTACCCTGGGTTCACACACCCATAAGAATGTGGAAGCAGACCCAGTAGACCAAGAGGCAGCCTGTCACCCCTCTCCAGGGGTCCCCTCATGTGCCTCCTCCACTGCCCACTGCCCACTGGGTGACCGTCACTCAGGGATCCATCCACGCAGCTCATTCCCGTGAACCATCCTGCACTTGATTCCGGGCTTATTCATTCTATGGTCAAGCATTTGAGCACTTCCACGTCGGGGTGACGCAGCTAGAGCACCTAAGAACAGTCCAGAACCTACGCGCTGCTGACCCCAGGACTCGTTTCTGTGGGCACAGTCCTGAGAGCAGAGCTACCACGGTGGTACCAAGGGAGGCACAAGCGGTGGCTGCAGTGCCCCCTCGGCTGCAGGGTTCCCATCTCCAGTTTAAGTGTAGCTGATGGGACTGGATAGGTGGTTGGGTGGTTGAAGGTGCTTGCTGACCAGCCCGGATGGGTCTGGGTTCGATTCCCCAGTGCCCGAGTAAAACCCACGTGCCTCAAGTGGTGCCTGTATCTGGAGCTTGTTCACAGCAGCTACTCTGGTGCACCCATGCTCTCTCTGTCTCTCAAGTAAACAAAAATGAAAATCAATTGAAAAGATCATTGTAGGGCTGAAGAAATGACTCGGTGGTTGAGGCGCTTGCCTGCAAAGCAAAACGACCTGGGTTTGATTCCCCAGTGCCCACATAGAGCCAGTTTCTGTCACACTAGTGGGACCTGAAAAGACGACTTCAGGTCTTTCAGGTGTGGGAGGTGAGTCCCAGTGGTACCCGAGGAACACACAGCTAGCAGGCAATAGAACTGGGGTTCAAACCCAGTTTTGTCCCAATTCCAGAGCTCCCTTCCTGAAGTATTTCTTCTTCGGGGGACAGAAAGCCACCTCCAAAGGGTGGTGACGGCCTGTTTAGCTTCCCACTTGTCACCTGCCTGACCCCAGTTAAGATCCACTAAGTCCTGCCTCGCGACCCACTCCTTCAGACCTGAACCCAACTTCCCCATTGCCTTTCTCCCCAAATCCCCTTTTCCATTCGCTCGATTGCCCAAACCAGAAACCAACATGGGTGCAACACAGCACCCATAATCTGGCCAAAGGTGAGGTCATATTGTCTGCCCTTCACACTGTTGCCTGAACGTGTCCCCAGCACCATGGCTAGAGGAGTGGCTCGCTGTCATCGGCAGAGCTAGGGTCATGACCCCTGTCGGTCCACCGGAAGGCAGAGAGGGTGGGGTAAGATGTCATCTCAAACTCCAGGGAGCCTGTGGAGATGAGGGCAGACTTAGCAAGGGTCCGGCTAAGGAGGACCAAGAGTCTCCCAGACTACAACAGACCTGCCCACCACTGAGCCAGTTCTAATTACCAGCTTAATCTTATCAAGCACAGCTGCCTGTAACAGCTGTCAGCCCTTCAAACCCTCCAGCTGTGAGGAGGGCAGGTGCCAGTCAAAATCCCCCATCCTTCCCACCTAAGCTCAAAACAGCACTGAGCCTTTAGGGGCACAGTGTCCCTTCCCTGACCAGCCTCTTCCCCCAGAGATGGCCAGCATCCTAAAATCGTTGCTCATGGTTCCCACACAGGCCACAGAGGCAGGTGCGTGTGCTCTGTGATTTTAGAGGAACGGTTCCAGCTCTTTCATAGCCTTCCACAGCCTGCTCTACTCACCTAGACAGCACTGTGTCCTCACACTTAGCCATGGTCCAGCGGGACTGCGCCTGAGCTCTGATGATCTTGTAGCTCTACTAAAGAATCCCATTGGATGGCTTTTCTTTTCCGGGAATGGGGGCCATTTAAAATGTTTACTAGTAGCCTGACGTGGTGGTGCACATCTTTGATCCCGGCACTCGGGAGGCAGAGGTAGGTGGATCACCATGAGCTCGAGGCCAGCCTGAGACTACCTAGTGAATTCAAGGTCAGCCTGGACTAGAGCGAGAGCCTACCTCAAGGGGGAAAAAAAGAGTCTAAGCAAATCTCAAGTTCTCAGCTGAGCTTTTTAGGCCCCATCTTTAGCCGCTGCTTTTTCTCCAGCACTTCCCATTTCTTGCCCAGGCTGCCAACTGGCTCCTTGGTCTCCTACAGACACTGCTGCTCCGGCACCCTCTCTTCATGTTACCCTCGGCTGTCTGACCCACTTGCCATCCTTCCCTCTCTGCTGCTCTGGGGCACATGCCAAGCCTTGCCCTTGCTGGTCCGACTCTACATGAGTGAGTCTTGATGCTGGCCGCATGCCAGAGCTGAAGCTCTTCCTGGGGTTTTACACACCAGGGAGCTTTCAGAGAGCCTGGCATGGAGACGAACCACAGGCCAATCACAGCAGAGTCTCAGGGGACAGCTTCAGGCATGCATGAAGCTCCCTGCAGATTCCAGCAGTCAGCCAAAGCTGAAATCCAGTGACACAGGTCTGCCCCTGCCCAGCCCCCTCCTCTTGCTTTCACTTAGGTCTCCCCTCAAATGCCACCTCCTCCAAGTGGCCCCTCTGGACTGTCCCAAATAAATGGTGTCCCCAATCCCAGCTTCTGGATCCTGGTTCCAATATTTCTAAGCTGTGTGACATTAAACAATTCACCTCACTTCTCTTTGCTTCTGTTTCTTGTTCTGAAAAATAAGGATTCACCTACTTTCTTTTTTAAAATATTTTATTTATTTATTTTCAAACAAAGAGACAGAGAGAGAGAGAAAAAGAGAGAGACAGAGAGAGAGAAAAAAAGAGAGAGACAGAGAGAGAGAGAGAGCACCAAGGCCACCACCTTGTGGGTCTGGCCTATGTGGGCACTGGGGAATTGAACTGAGGGTCTTAGGCACTGGAGGCAAGTACCTTAACCGCTGAGCCATCTCTCCAACCCCACACCTACTTTCTGTGATTATGTAATAACTAAATGAGGGGCTGGAGAGATGGCTCACTGGTTAAGGTGCTTGCCTGCAAAGCCTAACAACCCAGGTTCAATTCCCCACTATCCACATAAAGTCAAAGAAACAAAGTGAGGCATGCATCTGGAGTTCATTTGCAGCAGTTGAAGGTTGCGGTGTACCCATTCTCTCTCTTTCTGTCTCTCTGTCTCTATCTCTCTCTCTGCTTGCAAATAAATTTAAAAAAACATTTAATTGTAAAAAAGAATTAAATGAACTAATATTAGTTTGGCCAGATCATAAGCACTCAGCAGTCATGATGACTGTCATTCTTTGTGTCCATCATGAAGTGACAAGTTGTAGTCCCTCCGCTGTATTCCCTAACCCCTCTCTGCACCATTTTTCTTTGCTGAGTTTAGCACCATTCCCTATATTGTAATTGCTTACTTCCTGTCTGTCTGCCCTGGGCCATCCGTTCCACAAGGGTAGGGAATGTCTGCCAAGTTCATGGCTTATCCCAAAGCCCAGCACAGCACCCGCACCCATCCAAATCCACAGCTCCTCACCACTCCCCTTTCCCTCCTAGGATTATCTCACGGACCTCATCACCAACGACAGTGTGAGCTTCTTCCGCACGTCCAAGAAGATGTACCCTCACCGGCCGGTGCTCATGGTCGTCAGCCATGCGGCCCCCCATGGCCCCGAGGACTCAGCTCCCCAGTACTCCCGCCTCTTCCCCAACGCATCCCAGCACATGTAAGCCTCAGCCTCCAGCTGGCAGAACTGTGGGTTCACACAGAGCAGGGAGGGTAGGGGCTCAGTGACAGACAGCAGATGTCATCGGTGATACAGCTTTGCCATCTCTCTAATCCTCCTGGTTAAAGAACCTAAGAGCAAGAGGCCTAGAGAATTGGCTCAGCAGTTAAGGCACTGGCCTGCAAAGCCTATGGACCCAGGTTTGATTCCCCAGTACCCATGTAAGCCAGATGCACAGGGCACATGCATCTGGAGTTCATTTGCAGTGGCTGGAGGCCTTGGCACACTCATTCTCTCTCTCCCCTTCTCTACCTCTTTCTCTCTCTCTCTCTCTCTCTCTCAAATAAATAAATAAAATATTTTTAAGGAAAGGAATTCAGGCTGGAGAGATGGCTCAATGGTTAAAGGCGCTTGTAAAGCCTGACAGCCCAGATTCAATTCTCCAGCACCCACATAAAGCCAGATATACAAAGTGGGGCATGCATTTGGAGTTCATTTGCAGTGGTAAAAGGCCCTGGCACACTTATTCTCTCTCTCTGTCTCTCTCCCTCCTTCCCTCTCTCTCTCTCTCTCTTCTTCTTCTTCTCTCTGCTTATAAATAAATTTATATATATACATATATATATATACACACACACGTGTGTGTGTGTGTGTGTGTGTGTGTGTGTGTGTGTGTGTGTGTATACCCAAGAACAGTAACCCTAGCACTTGGAAGGTAGAGTTCAAGGCCAGCCTCAGCAACCTAGAGCTTGAGGCCAACCTGGACTGCATGAGATCCTATCTCCAAAACACAAAGAGCCCCAGACAATGCTTGGTGGTGGTGGTGGTGGTGGTGGTTCTCGTACAGACCACAGCAGACGACAGTTCTTGGACTGAGGTCCGAATCCTCCCACTGAGACTTGAGGTTGGATCTGCACGTTAGCTGTCCTTTGTGGCCCAGTGTATTCATTCCCCACACTTAACCCATTCTGCTCACAAGGAGTCTGGACTGGTTACTTTTCTCATTGCTGTGACAAAAGCCACTTAAGGAAGGATTTATCTTGGTTCACAGTTTGAGGGGACAGTTTATCATGGCAGAGAAGGCCTGGTGGCAGGAGCATTAGCTGGTCATACCGTATCCATAGTCAGGAAGCAGAGAGAGATGAAAGCTCTCTCTCTCGCTCGCTCGCTCTCTCTTTCTCCTTCCTTCCTTCCTTCCCTTCTTCCTTTTTATTCATTCCAGAGTGGCAGCTGAGTCATAGTTACCTGAGACTGTCTGGCTCTCTATAGGGTGGCACAATCAGGACACTGAGGCCTAGAAGAAGATGCCACCTTTTATAACCTGTCCTCAGAGGGGACACACACCACGGTGCTGTCGTATTGATCACACCGAACAGCCTACATGGGGGCTTGAAGGCCAAGAAGTGGGGATCATTAAGGACCATCTTCGAGGCTGTCACACTTTAGTGTCCCATGTTACAGATGAGGAAACTGGAGCACAGAGAGGTGACAGGTACTCGAGGTCACCCAAACTACTAAATGACAGAGCCAGAATTCAAGCCCAGCCCCCAGGTGCTTCTGTCCTCCCTCCCCCTCTATCTGATTGGTGCATCTTTCTGCAAAGTAGTCTGGCTTTTCTCTGCCAGGAAGCACCTCTGGCTCAGCTTGACACTCAGCAGTCCTTGCTGTGGCACTCCAACGCGACAAGGACAGGGCAATTTAGACTCTGCCTGAAGAGTCAGGGTGTTTAATTTTCATTAAGACCAGAGCACATCGCCCTCCCCAAGCTCCTGGCTGTAATTACTCTGTGACAGCATGAAACCCTCAGAGAGGACAACAGGGGGTGTTTTAGCCTTCTGATCCCTGGTCTTGGGGGAGGACTTGGCAGAGGTGATGACCTGTTTTCAGGGCCACAAGCCACCCTCAGCGGCATGGACTCTGTGTGCATGTGTTTGTCTTCGTGGCTCCCCCACACCTCACCGAGAGTGTAAGACCAACTGCACCCCGGCCTGAGTAGAGGTGGGAGACTCCCAGCAGCCAGGGATGGAGATAAAGTTGCCTGCTCCTGTATTGCCTTTGAAGTGAAAGTTCCAGAAAGTGAGAATGAATGACACTGCTATTTCTGGCCCAGGGTCCTCTGCACCTTGTTAGTTAGGGTGGCATTGGAAGGCTCCCTTGTCTCTGGAGTATAGTCATTTCCAAAAGCAAAGTGGGGAGAGAGAGAGAGAGAGAGAGAGAGAGAGAGAGAGAGAGAGAGAGAGAGAGAGAGAGAGAGAGAGAGAGAGAGAGAGGAGTTCTGACTGACTGGGACAGTTGTCAGGAGGTGAAGGACAGATTGCATGGATCCATTGGCACCTCTGGGCCGATCTCTCTCCCTCAGCAAGTCTGCCTGGCCCCTGCTCCCGGGCAGGCCTTGATCATTGGTATTGTCACAGACTATATCCACAGCCACACCTTGTCACACACATGCAGACACACAGACACTTAAGTACAAATGCACAGAAACATGGAGACACAGACAGACAGACAGACATGCTCAAAGATTCACACAGAGACAGGACATCACAGACACACACACAAACACCACACACATGCAGACACACAACGAAAGACATATGCAAGCATTCAAACCTACAGGCATATACATTCAGACACAGATAAACACACATCGAGGCAAACAGACAGATACACAAACAGACCCGTACACCCAGACACACACAAAAACACAAGCAAGCACGCACAGACACGCACACAGATTCGTGCCCGTCAGCCCTCGGCTTATCTCCCAACAAGTATGTATGAGCGTGGGCTCAGGGCTGTGCCGACAGCCTGCAGTGGCAGATGGCAGACTGATGCTCACATCACGAGGGGCCATGCTGGCCGAGGTCACGCGGCCACGGTGACCTTTGGGGATCCCCCATCAGTAAGGAAGGGGGTGTTCAACTCAGGGATCTTTAGGAACACCCAAATGTCCCCAAAGTCTTTGAGGAGTAAAGATTTCACATCTTTAATTGACAGGTGGCCAGAGTCACATGAAAGTCCCTGAAATCGATGGCCAGACCCCCCTACACAGGCCCCAGAAACCCCCCCCATGTGGTCTCTTAGAGAAAGGGTTGCAGGAGCCACTGAGCGGCTCTTAAGGCCACCTGCACTGACCTCCAGGACAGATACTGTGGACAGACAACTCCACTAGGAGTCAGACACAACCATTGCTCCCTGGCGTCAGGGCCACTTCCCCACACCACAGCAGCTGGGGGGAGGACGCTTGTTCCCCAGAATGTTCTACAAGTGGGTCAGGCCCTGAGCCTGCCGCAGGGGACAGGGCATTTCTCATAATCAAAGGAAGTATGGGTTGAGAAGGATTTAGCAGCAGGCGGCTGCGGCTCAGCCTGCAAGGAAGGGCCAGGGGAGCCTCAAGGCCCTGGTTTCTTCCACTGCACAGAGCAACAGGCTCCCATCCATCAGACTCCTGCGGCCCTCTGGACATGTGACATGGTACAGAGTCCTCGGGGGACAAGTGTCAGTGATAGCGTTGCCACTTTGATAAGGAGACCTCCTTCCCTTTGTTTTCACAGCCCACTGCGCCCTGACCCTCCATCCCAAGGAGCCTGCCTTCTCCAGTCAGGGGACAATGCCGATCCTTTATTTTCAGCTCTGACCAAGGTGGAGGCAGGTTCTGAGGGGACCAGACACTGGCGTGGAGGCCCAGTTCTCTGGATTCCTTTGGTTTAGTTCATTTCTTCAGACAGAGCCTCAATCTGTAATCCAGGCAGGCCTAGAACTCAGGATCCTCCTGCCTCTTCAGGGCTGGGATTACAGGCACCTGCAGACCACGTCTGACCTTCTGCCCGGCTTTATGTAGTGCCCCTTGGCAGGGGCGTGTCCTACTCAGAGAGAAGGTGCTCTTGGTTTAGGATTTAGTGACACATTCCTAGAAGTGTCTGGAAAGTTCCAAGGCTGGTGGCTGCTTGTGTTCCAGCAGTTCTACCTACACGTCAGTGATGAAGGGACCCCCCAGACAGGCCTTGGCATCAGAGAGGCCATGAGTTCCCTTCCTCATCCTCAGCCACCCTCTCTCTCACCCATGGGAAAGAAAATAGTAGCTGTCACGTGATCCAAGACAATGCCAGCCACGGACACTGCCCATCGCCGTGGGTTTGCAGTAGGAGAGGAGAAACACCCAAGGTTGTTCTCTGACCTGCACATGTGAACACATTCTAGACACACAGATCAACAAAAAAATAGAGAAAAAAATGTTTAAAGAGTTGATCAGCAAACTCCATAGTGGTCCATCTCAAAGGGAGACAGCTGAGAGAACAGAGAGCTGGGTTCAAGGTCACCTAAGGCTCTGCCTCTTGGAGGTGCCCCCCCCCCACTGCTCACACAGGGAGGAGTGCAGAGATGGTGTTCAGCAGAGCCGATCACGTACCAGTCTCCCTGGCTCCCTACCGGAGCAAGCAGAGGCTGACCTCTGACCCCAGGAGTTTGGGTGGGAAGGGCTGAGCCCCCCCCCAACCTGACTCCCTGTGTTTGCCACCAGCACGCCGAGCTACAACTATGCCCCCAACCCCGACAAGCACTGGATCATGCGCTACACGGGACCCATGAAGCCCATCCACATGGAATTCACCAACATGCTACAGCGCAAGCGCCTGCAGACCCTCATGTCGGTGGATGACTCCATGGAGACGGTAGGCCCCGCCCCCCCAGTGCACCTCTCTTGGCAGGAACCCACTGTCATCTGAATGGGAATAGCAAGGGACTGGAAGCAGAGGGTTGGGACAATCCAGATAGAAGCCTGTGCCACCCAGCCATGCCACCAGAGGCTCGTTGCTATTATCTTTGTGTGTGAGGGTGTGGGTGTGGGGGGAGGTGGGGTGCATGTGGGGGTGTGTGTGCATACGTGTGTGGGTGCATGTGGAGCCCATAGGTCAATGCCAAGTGTCTTACTCTGTTAGTCTCCACCTTGTGCTTTAAGACAGGGTCTCTCACTGAGCCTGGCTGGATTACAGGCAGGCATCGCTACATCCAGCCTTTAGCATGGCGTCCTCATGCTTACGTCTCTTTTCTTTCTTGAGGCAACATCTAAATCTGTAGCCAAGGTAGGCCTAGAGCTCGCCTACCTTGGCCTTGAACCCGTGACCTCCTGCCTATAGTCTTGAGTCTCCACACCTGGCTTTCCTCCTCTCCCTGTCTTCTTTCCTTGATGTTTATAATCTGAGAAGTTTTATTGATAATTCAGATGCTATACAACACAGCCAGTTAAAGCGCATAATCCAGTGGTTTAAGACACTCACAGAACCATCCAACCATCCCACGGGCCCCAAACATGGGGACGTTAGCCATCAGGCCTCAGGCCCCAGCCCCCAGCCACCAATCACTCAGCTTTTTCGGCCTCTGTGGCTTTGGCACTTGGAAAATTCACATACAATATGAGGCCTGTGAGCCTGGCATCTCTCACCAGGCAGCATTTGCCAGGCCTGTGTGAGAATTCAGAGGGTGGACACGACCCACCTCAGTGGTCTGGGGCTACGTAAATTAATTCAAATATAGCAGCATCTACATTCAGTTAGCGTCACCTTCATCACAGGGAATTCTGATGGACTTGCTCTGCTGTTCCAGACCACAGGCTCCTGCCTGGGCCATGTCTGGTTTCATTTCATTCATTCATTCATTTGATGGCATTTGAGGGTCAGAATAACATGGGACACAGAAGGCAGAGAACAAAATGACAAGATTCCTGTCCTGAAAGCACTTCCACAGCAATACAAGCTGACAAGGAAATGAGGGGCTGGAGAGATGGCTCAACCGTTAAGGTGCTTGCTTGCAAAGCCTAATGATCCAGGTTCGATTCCCCAGTACCCACGTAAAGCCAGATGCCCAAAAGGGGCTCATGCATCTGGAGTTCATTTACAGCAGCTAGAGGACCTGGCACACCCATATTCTCATTCTCTCTCTCTCTCTCTCTCTCTCTCTCTCTCTCTCTCTCTCTCTCTCTCT
>PVHP010021483.1:0-17536 GCA_004024765.1 Zapus hudsonius | reverse complement strand
ATTCATTTTCAAGCAGAGAGATACAGAGAGAGAGAGGGAGAGGGAGAGAGAGAGAGAGAGAGAGAGAGAGAGAGAGAAAGTACACCAGGGCCACCACCTAGTGGGTCTGGCTTATGTGGGACCTGGGGAATTGAACCCAGGGCCTTAGGCACTGGAGGCAAGTGCCTTAACCGCTGAGCCATCTCTCCAGCCCGTAAATAATTTTTAATAAACCAACAAACAAGGAAATGGGGTGGAAGTTAGAAGTTGGAAGTCACAAGTCTGTGAGGAGCAGTGGGGGTGGGGGTGGGTGGGCTGCAGTCCTAAGTGGGTTTCAGGGCCCTTGTAGAGAAGTGACCTGAAGCCAGAGAGGGACAAAGGGTCAGGGGTCCCCATTCCCCCAGCGCCCTGCCGCGCCTCAGCTCTGGCCTGTGTTGTAGATTTACGACATGCTGGTGGAGACGGGCGAGCTGGACAACACCTACATCGTGTACACCGCCGACCACGGCTACCACATCGGCCAGTTTGGCCTGGTGAAAGGGAAGTCCATGCCGTATGAGTTTGACATCAGGGTTCCGTTCTACGTGAGGGGCCCCAACGTGGAGGCCGGCTCCCTGTAAGTGTCACCCCAACCCTGCCCCAGGTCTGGAGCTCCCAGGGGGACCACGGGCTCTGCTCAGCACTAAAGCTGCAGACACCCTGGGAGGCACAGTTGGGGCAGGTGCACCTCAGAACCAGTTGAAATTGTCATCGTGTCACCCAGGATGGGTTCTGACGTGTCCGATGCCCCTCTGCTGAGGCAGGAGAAGCCAGCAGCCGTGAGCACCTGTGAAAACAGAAATCCAGGGGCTGGGTGTGTCACCAGGACAAGGGGAGGATTTCTAGGTGGGCTGGGCTGGTGGCTAGAAGCAAGGTGGCCCTGGAGCAGGTTATCAGCTGACATCAGGGAACAGAGCGAGCTGTGTCCCCTCCCGTCCTCCCTCAAGAACCACGTGGGCTGCACCCTCCGCCTGCCTTTCTCCTTGGCTTCACCTTGGAGATGACAATCTCCAGCAGAAATGCTTGTGGGAGGCCAAGATCACAGCAAAGCCTGGATCCCAGCTGGGGCGTGAGCGAGAAGCAGGTCAGCAGGCCCGTGACTGGGATGTTCCCAGTGTCCACGGACAGCAATGCAGAAGTCCAGCAGGGCGCGCTGCACGCGGTGTGTGAGTCCCAGGCAGCTGCGGGAGTTCAAGTCCTGAGCTCGCTGACCTCATGCAGGCGCTCCCGGCCTCTGGGTCTCCGTGATCGCGAGGGCGTCAGCTCTCCAGCACTTCTCTTCTGGCCCTGGTGCCATTCATACTACGTGACAGTGACCGTGTGTGAGGTGGGGCACTCGTCATCCCCTCTTACATCTCAGGACTCAGGCGCAGTCGCCAGTATTCACACTGCAGTTCAGGGAAGGCGATGTGACGTGAAGCCGGCCAGTATGTACCTGAATCCATGGCTAAGAATTATCTCGAAACCTGACCTGACCGAGGGAAAGAAAGGAACTTGACCCACTAAGGGCTCTAGGGGTGCTGGCACTGTGCTTCGGGGTCTGGGTCATAGGACCCTAAAGCACACCCCACATGGATAAGAAAGTGCTCATGTCAGACCTGGGGCTGAAGACCTATCAGCCAGGGTTCCTTTGGTTGTCACAGAAATGACCTTCAATCCAGAGACATCGAATCAAGGAAGACAAAGGGATACAGCCACCAGAGGACGGAGCCTAAGCCTAAATGGCTTCAGGCATGGCTAGATCCAGCAGTCAGGGGATGTCCTCAGGAAGCGCTGCTTTCCAGCCTGCCAGCCCGATGCCTCTGGCATCTTGTGTCAGCCTCTCCTCTCAGGCTGGGCGGCAGACTCAGCAGCTGAAGGGTGGGCTTCAGCCACCCAGCTTAGGAAACCAAACGATGGCTTGAACACAAGTTCTGAAGATGGCTGTTACTAACTCAGGTCATGTGTCCATCCCTAAGCCGGTCACTGCAGCCAGGGGTGCCCAGGCTGGGCACATCATGCAACGGGAGGCACATAGGGTCCAGAGCACCATGTGGACACTGATGCCATCCATCCCACCCCTGGGGAGCAGGACTGGACATCTCAGCTCAGTGCACCTGAGGGCCCTGCCTCACAGTGTCCATCAAAGCTGTCATCCACCCAAGCCTTCAAGACCCCCCAGTGCACCTTGCACCCCTCCCCTGCCTCAGCTCCCCAATATCCCTGGCAACCTGTCTGATGCTTACCTGGTGCTGGGCTTGGGAGAGGGAAGGGGATAGGACGCTGAATCCCTAGGGTACACGTCCTGCCTGTCACCTTCAGAGCACCTGGGATGGGATGGAGAAGGTGGCCATCATCTGCTCAGCAGGTGCCCGGCCCTGTGTTGTCCACTCCTCCAAAGCCACTTACCACCCTGGGTGCACCACTTAGTAGAAACAGGAAACAGGAAGGGGCAGGTGTATGGGACATTCAATCCTAAGGAGGGTCCTCAGGAGGCCACATCCAGGGACATTCATAAACTCAGCAGCTGCACACAGTGTGTCTGTGGGTCTGGAGTCCACAGCTTGGGGGCCTCTGCTCAGGCATCTCAGCCGAGGTGAGCTAATCAAGCACCCACAAAGGACTGGAACCCACACAGCCACCTCCCGGACTGTCACCAGGCAGCCTTTCGGGAGGTGTGTTTACAGTGGCTTCTTCAAAACCAGCAAGAAGGACAGACAAGGGCCAGAGTGCCAGCCCGAGGGAAATGAATGTTCCACCACACAACCAGAGGCTTGGCCACCCAACCCATGTCGCTGCTGTCCAGGCTGGGCCGTGCTCGTGTGTGAGCTCACCCAGATGTGATCCCCGGGGTGGGGTCCCTGGGCACTTGAAAGTCTGTCACAGACCTCCTGGGTTATAGCTGAGCAAAGAGCAACAGGGTGAAGGTCAGTATCCCACAGCTCTGTGGAGACAGCACTCCAGTGTGGCAGCAAGGGCTTGGCCTGTGTGCCCAGCATTTGCCCTTTAAGAGAAGCAGCCTTTGTCAGGTGGGCCGGCCGCCCAGCATCCTGGGTGTGTGCTCAGGGCAGAAGGTAAGCAGAGGGGGAGTTAGCTGAAAGCTGTGGAGAGGAGCTTCTCCACCTGCCTTCATCCCAAGCGAAGCCACCATCAAGGTGGTCAAGTTTCCATTTTCCCTGACCCCCAGGAACCCCCACATCGTCCTCAACATCGATCTGGCTCCTACCATCTTGGACATCGCAGGCCTGGACATCCCTGCAGACATGGATGGGAAATCTATCCTTAAATTGCTGGACACAGAGCGGCCAGTGAACCGGTAAGAAGGGAACAAGGCAGACCTGGGGGAACATAGAGCTCCCCAAACTGTGATCCCAACCATTGCCAAGAGTCAGGAGCTAAGAATCTAGGGTGCCCCGTGCTGACTGCTGACCTGTGAGGGGGAGAAGGACCGCGTCCCACTCTGAGATTCCGTCTAACCATCTGGAGCTGAGGAGTCAGCACTAGTCCAGCCTGCTCGGTGCTGGGTGCTGAGTGCTGAGTGCTGGGGGCTGGGGGCTGAGTGGTCATGTTCTAAGCACTCTCAGTGGAGTCTATCATGCTGGTCTCCACAGTAACCCAGCCAGGTGGGCATTCATGTTACCCTACTTTACCCTCTGGGCAATTGAGTCCCAGGGAGGTTGTGTGATTTGGCAGCGAGTCTGTGTGAAGCCCCAAGAATCCAGACTCTCCACCACATCTCTGGTTGTGTGATAGAAACGTGTCCCTGGCGTCCTCTGAGGCAGAAGGACATTGCAATGGTGGGAAGGTGGGCAGAGACAGGCAGGACAGGAAAGAACAGGAGCGACCCCTGGTGGCCAACTCTGAAATCGCCCACTGACTCAAGGCTCTGTGTTAAACTTGAACTTGGTCAAGGCCTTCCTGGTCTTCTTCCCCTGAGCATCCAGACCTGTGGTCCACATCTGACTACCCTGGAGGAGACTGCCACTCCTTGTCCAACTCCCTCCGCCTCGGGAACTTGAAGGGCCTGAAACAGACATGCTCGGGGTGTAGGGACACGAGCGTGGAGTATAGTGTAAAATTGTCTCTCAGCTCAGTGGCTTCCCTGTGTGAAATAGAGAGGATCGCTTGTATATATGACCTGCACATTGTAACCACACCAATCCATAACCCCCAAATACTATCATGAAGCTGCAATTGGTGAGTGTCATCTCTCCCAATACTGGAGAGCCCGGGCCCCTGGGGACACTGAGATAGACGGGTGCCCAGGCATACCTGTGTGACAGGGTCACTTACACTCCAGCTGGGCCTTTAGACCCAAGTCTCAGGGACCTTTCCAGTGTCCTGCTGGTCACAGCCTGGGGTTCTGAGTGGCCTGTGAACCAGGCTGGCTGTGGGAGCCACCTTCCCCAGGGTTGGGGGGTGTGGAAGGCCCCGAAGATGGGACGCTGGAGCCTGTTTGTTTTACAGATTCCACGTGAAAAAGAAGCTAAGGGTCTGGCGAGACTCCTTCCTCGTGGAGAGAGGGTAAGTGCCAGGCTGGGAGGCCTTGCTCCGGAGTGCCTCGGCCCGCAGGTGGGGGTGGGGATGGTGGGGCCTATGAGCAGAATTTCCATCTGGAGGCTACATGGCCCCTTCTGACATGTTTGGTCTATAGCTGATACAGGGGCCTTGTTCAGCCATCCCAACCCATGCAATTTTGGGATGGCTCTTGTAAGCTTCAAATTAAAAACCAGGTGCTGGGGCTGAAGAGATGGCTCAGTGGTTAAGGTGCTTGCCTGCAAAGTTTAAGGACCCAGATTCGATTCCTCAGTCCTTACATGAAAACCAAATGCACAAAATGGTCCATGTACCTGGAGTTCATTTGCAGTGCCTAGAGGCCCTGAAGTGCCCATTCTCTCTCTTCTCTCTCTGCTTATAAATGAATAAATAATATTTTTACCAAACAAACACCTAGGTGCCCTTAGCCTATGCATCCACATCCTCTGCTGTGGGTAAGTACATCCCCGCATCTCCCACAGGAAACTTCTGCACAAGAGGGACAGTGACAAAGTGAACGCCCAGGAGGAGAACTTCCTGCCCAAGTACCAGCGCGTGAAGGACCTGTGCCAGCGCTCTGAGTACCAGACAGCGTGTGAGCAGCTGGGACAGGTGAGGAGAGGGGGCGTGATGCCCACGGTGCTGCTGAGCACCGGCTGTGATGTCTGAGCAAGGCAAGCTCCTCCTCAGTAGGCTCGGGCCTCTGACCAGTGTCCTGTGGGCCTGTGACCTGCTGGAAGGCGCCAGTAGGTGGCCTCAGGGGGTGGACCCCATGTGCTTCTACCGTGTCCCTTTCGTGAGTGGCTTTCCGTTTAAAGGAGA
Organism: Zapus hudsonius; assembly: GCA_004024765.1. Lineage (NCBI taxonomy): Eukaryota > Metazoa > Chordata > Mammalia > Rodentia > Dipodidae > Zapus > Zapus hudsonius. The sequence continues at coordinate 12,181 of PVHP010021483.1, read as the reverse complement.
AATAGGAAATAGCCTTCAAGTTTAAAAATACAAATTGGGGTGTAAAGAGGCACATCTGGAGTGTGTTTGCAGCAGCCAGAGACCCACCCTGACGGCCCTGTCTTCTCTTTCTCTCCCTTTCCCTCTCCCTCTCTCACAAATAGATAGCTTAAAACTTAAATGTAAATTGATTTCAAGAGAAATGGTAAGGCGATTATAATCCAGGTAGTATTCCAGTAATAAAGACTGACCCTCCAGAGAGCCCCAAAGAGGCCTTGCAAAGGCCTGGAAGGTCAGGGTGACCTCTAGACACTGGAAAGACAGACAGCCCAGTGGGTATGCTCAGAGGAGCAGGGAGAAGAAGGAGAGACAAGTGTCTATAAGCAGGTGGGAAAGACAGGCAGCTTCCACCTGCCCCATCAAGGGGTGTGGGGGAACAGGAAGTCATGACCATGATGGAACTTGGCCACCATGAGTAAGGACCTTGAAGAACAGGTGAGGCCACCATAGTTCCATAGCATCTCCAAGTCCTGCCAGCTGTGTGACCTGGGCAAAGGCCCTCTACCTCTCAGTGAGGGACCCAGGAGGCTGGTGGGGATCCAGTGAGGGGCCCAAGAGGCTGGTGAGGGGTCCAGTGAGGGGGTCCTAGTAGCTGCGGGGATCCAGTGAGGGGGGTCCTAGAGGCTGGCGGGGATCCAGTGAGGGGCCCTAGAGGCTTTGGGGATCCAGTGAGAGGTCCAAGAAGCTGTGGGGATCCAGTGAAGAGGTTCAGGAGGCTGGTGGGGATCCAGTGAGGGATCCAAGAGGCTCTGGGGATCCAGTGAGGGATCCAGAAGGCTTGCACTGGAACATAGAATAGCATCAATACAAGACGGAGGGGGAATGTAATTCTCTGTAACTTTTGGGAAATGCCTCAAGTCGGGGGTGCACTGTGTGCTAGAACTGCACTGTATCAGCCTCCTAAGAGGAGGGAATCGCATATGAGTCAGGGAAGGTCTCCTCCAAGAGGTGACCCAGGAGCACAGACCTGAAGGATGAAAATGCTCTCGTCACATCAAGAGCTGAAGAAAAGTATTTTGACAATCAGACCATTGAGGGTAAGCTGGGCATGGTGGTACAGGCCTATAATCCCAGCACTTGGGAGGTAGAAGCAGGAGGGTCAAGGGTTTGAGTTCATCCTCAGCTACATAGTGAGTTTGAGGCTAGCCTGAGCTACATAAGACCTTGTCTTGAGAAAAAAGGGGGAGAGTGCAGAGACCCAGTGGTAGCAGCACATTTCTGGAAGAGAGTGATGGGGATAAGGACGAGCAAAGCAGGAAAGCAACATAGACGGGGTCCGAGAGAGGTGGGCAGAGGGCAGAGGACGGGGTACAGGATGCCAGGATCAGCAGCAGCCTGGGTCTTATCCTGAAGAAAGCAGAAGGTCTTGGAAGGTTTTAAGTAGGAATGACATGATCCAACTGAAAGGACTGCTCTAGGCTTGGCAAGATGGCCCAGTGGTTAAGGCACTTGCCTGCAAAGCCTAACAACCTGGGTTTGATTCCCAGCACCCACGTATAGCCAGATGCACAAAGTGGTGCGTGCATGTGGAGTTCATTTGCAGTGGCTGTGTGCCCACACTTACACATGCATTCTCTCTCTCTCTCTCTCTCTCTCTCTCTCTCTCTCTCTCTCTCTCTCTCTCTCTCCCTCCCTCCCTCCCTCCCTCCCTCCCTCCCTCCCTCCCTGCAAATAACAAATGCTCGCTGTAGCAGTCACGTGTGCGTGAGTTTAGACACAGACAGCAACAAGCAGATGAGGGTATGGGGGGGCTACCAGGGGTCTCGCTAGAAGACAAGGGTACCAGCAGTAATGGAGGCGAGGTGGGCATGGCCAGCAGGATGCCAGGGCCCTGGAGCTAAGACCATGCTGTGTCCCCCAGAAGTGGCAGTGTGTGGAGGACGCCTCCGGGAAGCTGAAGCTGCATAAATGCAAGGGTCCCTTGCGGCTCGGCGGTGACGGTGGCGGCGGCAGAACCCTCTCCAACCTGGTGCCCAAGTCCTATGAGCAGGGCAGCGAGGCCTGCAGCTGTGATGGCGGCGACTACAAGTCAGGCCTGGCTGGACGCCGGAAGAAGTTCTTCAAGAAGAGTGAGTGACGCAGCCTGGGTCCCTGGGAGCCCCATTCACATGGTCAAACGTGTCTCCCAGGACACAGCCAAAGCCCTCACAAGCCACCATTCAAGAGGGAGCCGAGGGATAGAACGGGCCACTTGGCAGCTGGGAGGAAGCGGGGGTGGACACTGCAGGCCAAGTGTCTCAGGGGAGATGAGGTCAGATTGTGTTCTCAAAGGTCCCTTTCAGGACTATGTCAGCAGACGAGAAAAGCGGGCAGATGGGAAGGGGCCTGGCCAAGACACTGGGGAAGAAGCCAGGTGGTAAGAACAAGGGCTTAGCATTAAAGGAAGAAGTGGTCAGGCTGGGATGTGACTTAAGGGATAGCCACCAGACCACGCTGATGTGGTCAAAGTTTGCATCTGCAACACCTGTTCAGTCCACAGGACATTTCCAAGGTCACTCAGACATGTTGCTGGACACGTGTCCAGCTGACAAGGAATTAGCCGATGGACACTGTACTTCCTGTCTCAACCCCACACTGTAAGCAAGCGTCCTCACAGTTGGTTGAGTGTCACACAGTGTGCATTTCTGTGTTTTGTTGGGGGGGGGTGACGTCACCATTGAAATGTCCCCAAGGATGGTGCTGCAGGGCTGATGAGAGCTGCTAAGCGCAGGGATCTGCGAGAAGTCTTGTGAGAGCAGGCTTCTTCCAGGCAGGAGTTGCAGTGGTTATAAGCCCAATGGCACGGTGCCAGCATCTGTCATATAAGGTGTCTTTCCAGAGAAACTCACAGACAGGCCAGATGACACGTTTTATGTGTATTATACCACAGTTCAAAGAAAAAAACTGGAATCCAACACTTTAGGCTTTTTGTCTGTCCTTGGTTTAGGGGGCCACATGGGGCACTGCAGGGGCCCAGGAACCTTCCAAACACCTCCAAGTTTCCTTCCCACTCGAAGGGCAGTCAAGACTCATTCCTGCAAGGTCACGAGGGGCACGGAGCTGGGGAATGGGGCTGTGCTGGTCTACTCTACGTGGCCCAGAAGGGTCCTGTCTCCTCGGGGAGTGAGGCTTCACGGGTCCTAGGTGTGGTCAGTCCTTGCTAGTCATGGTCCTGAGCTCCTAACAGTCACCACCAGCAATGCTTGGGTGGGTCCCAGGGCTTCCTGTGGGCCTGTGACCACCACATGTCACCCAGCAAGCCTGGCTCCCCCACAGCACCTGCAATCCCAGGAGAAGGCTGGGCAGAATCTCGTGTCCCCAGGCCAGGGCTTCTTACCCTCTGCTCTCCTGGCTGTCATATGCACCCTGGGGTGACATCTCTGGCCTCTACCCACTGGGTGCCACAGCATGCCCACCACTCAACTGTGATGGCCAAAAATGTCCTCAGACATTGACAGGTCTCCTCTTGGTGACCAATGGCCTCCAGTGGAGCCTGCGCTCCGTCGGCTGCCCAGGAAGATGACAGATGTCTCACTGTTGAGTGGGAGATAGTGGGTAGTAGAGTCCCCTAATCGGCTGTGTGCCCTGACTTGCCAATCATCTCTGGGTGTGACCACTCATGCAGCCCGCAGGTTCCCTGGCCCTGGTGGAGGGTGAGCTAGGTCTCAGCACCATGACTAGCTGGATTCCCTCTGAGCATCAGTGGGGCGGGGGAAGCCTCACTGAACCACAGGCCTCATGTTAATAAAGACTCTACCTTCCACTTATGAAGCAAGGAGGGGCTAGCTGCGTGATTCCACCTGGGATGTTGTATTCAGCTGAAAACAATCAGCCAAGTGTTCACTATTCATCTAGCAGGGATATAACCAGGACACAGAGCTGCTCCGTGACCCAGTCAGCCTTGTTCAAAGCAGATGTGGCACTTTTGGGGGAACTTCAGTTCCCACCAGGCTCCCTAACCCAGCCACCCTCTGACACCCACAGAGTACAAGACCAGCTACGGCCGCAACCGCTCCATCCGCTCTGTGGCCATTGAAGTGGACGGCGAGGTGTACCATGTAGGCCTGGAGGAGACGCCCCAGCCCCGCAACCTTACCAAGCGGCACTGGCCAGGGGCCCCAGAGGACCAAGATGACAAGGACAGTGGCGGATTCAGTGGCACTGGAGGCCTCCCAGACTACTCTGCCCCCAACCCCATTAAAGTGACCCATCGGTGAGAATCCAGGTGGAGGTCAGGGGTGAAGGCGCAGGTTGCCTTTCTACCCCTCGGGGTGACATGTGACCCCTCTCTTGACCAGGTGCTACATCCTTGAGAATGACACTGTCCAGTGTGACCTGGACCTGTACAAATCCCTGCAGGCCTGGAAAGACCACAAGCTGCACATCGACCATGAGGTAAGCTAGCTGGCACTCAGCATCCGTAGGCAGGGTCCCCGCAGAATCCATGACTCCTGATGTGAACACTGGTCCCAGAAGCTCACAGCCGGCCACAGATCCAGTCCCAAGCCAGCAGGCTGGCTGAAGACAGCTTGGTCACTTCCTAGACTTTGCCCTGCAGGATGTCCACGCTATACTGAGTCTTTTCAACAAAGCTGGGGCCACTTCCACCCTCTGTGGGCTCGGCTGGCTCTCCACAAGCAGGCCTGGAGCCTGGCTGGAGGATGTGGAAGCCCTTCCAGGGCTATGCCTGAGGTGCCCTTCCTTCCTCTCCTGCTCCCTCCTTCAGATCGAAACCCTGCAGAACAAAATTAAGAACCTGAGGGAAGTCCGAGGCCACCTGAAGAAAAAGCGGCCGGAAGAATGTGACTGCCCCAAAATCAGGTGAGGAAGGAACACAAGGCTTCCCCTGCCCTCCTGGACCCAAGCACCCCTCTCATTGGCCCTTTCGGTGGTCTTCTTAAACCCCACACTCACATCTGGCAGCCAGTGGGGAAGTGTGGAGCAGCCCTCAGGTGGCCCAGGTTCAACCAGATCCACGCAATGCAACAAGAGAAAATGCTAGGCTGAGCGGCTCAAGGTGCAGTCGGTCACCAGCTTAGGGGCCTGTGGCAGGCCTTGCCCACATGAACAGAAATGGGCTGCTTCTGCAGGCACTGCCCACTGTGCTCACCGGAAAAGCCCTGTAATTTTTATGGTGTGTGTTGGCAAGGGGTAGGGGATAGAGTCAGGTCTCACTTTAGCCCAGGCTAACCTGGAACTCACTCTTTAGCTCAAGCTAGCCTCAAACTTACAGTGATCCTCCCACGTCAGCTTCCCGATTGCGCCACCCCACCCAGCTAGAATTTTTATTTTAAACTGAAGTCACCACAAATACTTGGACAAAGCAGTGGTCTCAGAAAGGATTGCAAACTTCGGGTTCCTCGGTGCTGGCCATTCTAAGCAGAGGTGGGCAGTGTGGTGGGAGCCTGCTCCAGTGGCTGGGGCTGATGCTCCCTGAAGTCAAGGCCAGCTTCGAGCCTGGGGTAAATTATAGCCACCCAACCTTGAAAGGCCTGGCCTGAGGCTTCAGCCAGTCAGGGAGCTGACACCCTGGGGATACAGAAAGGAGTGGGTAAGACATAGGGGACCCCAGGAATGGCTGCTCTGACACCTGTGGGGTCTGTTGCAGTTATCACACACAACACAAAGGCCGCCTCAAGCACAAAGGCTCCAGCCTGCACCCTTTCAGGTAAGGGCAGGAGTGCGGTGGGTGGGGGTGCTAGGGCCCTGGAGGCACCCCAGTCCACACTGAGGCGTCCCTCTTGGCCAGCCGTGGTTGTCACACAGGCAGTGGGCACTCAGGAATGAGGTCGGGTCCTCCCTGGGTCCGGGGCCCTGGCCTGGAGCACAGGAGGCCTGGGATCATGAGTCCCCGGGGTCCCCAGGAAGGGCCTGCAGGAGAAGGACAAGGTGTGGCTGGTGCGGGAGCAGAAGCGCAAGAAGAAGCTCCGCAAGCTCCTCAAGCGGCTGCAGAACAACGACACGTGCAGCATGCCGGGCCTCACCTGCTTCACGCACGACAACCAGCACTGGCAGACGGCGCCTCGCTGGACGCGTGAGCAGCCACCCGGGGCCCTCGCTGGGCATGGCACCCTCCCTTCCCCAGGGCGCCGGGCGGCTCAGGGTGCCCTCTCTTCCCTTGGCAGTGGGGCCCTTCTGCGCCTGCACCAGCGCCAACAACAACACGTACTGGTGCCTGAGGACCATCAACGAGACCCACAACTTCCTCTTCTGTGAATTCGCCACGGGCTTCCTCGAGTACTTCGACCTCAACACGGACCCTTACCAGGTAGAGGGCACCCAGAGGAGCCTGAGCACGGGCAGGTGGCAGCCCTGTCACCCAGGAGCTTCCCGGCTCAGCCTCATGAGAAAAGCTGCAAGGAGCCCTCAGATAGGGCCAGCCTGGGCTCTTCAGAGTGTTGGCAGACAGAGGAAGTCAGCAGTAGCTGGCAGAGCGGCCAGGCCCTCGCAGCTCTCTAAGTTCAACGTCATGTACAGACGTGGGGGTGAGCGCCTATTATCCCAGCAGGATGGCTGTGAATTCGAGGCCACCCTGAGACTACAGAGAGAATTCCAGGTCAGCCTGGGCTAGAGCGAGACCCTAGGGAAATCCAGAGGCTCCCGCTAGGGAGATGGCTGGTGGGTCAGAGGGCTTGATCACCAGCAAGTATGTTCAAAAAAACAGAAAAAGGGCTGAAGAGATAGCTTAGCGGTTAAGGCATTTGCCTGCAATGCAAAAGGACCCGAGTTTGATTCCCCATGTAAAGCCAGATACACAAGAGGGCGCATGTGTCTGGTGTTCATTTGCAGTGGCTGGAGGCCGTGGCGTGCCCATTCTCTCTCTCTCTCTCTCTCTCTCTCTCTCTCTCTCTCTCTCTCTCTCTCTCTCTCTCTCTCTCTCTCTCATATAAATAAAAATAAATATTTTAAAAAAAAAAAAAAAAAACAGAAAAAGCCGGCTATGCCTGCCACACACACCCCCAGCCATGAGGTGGAGCCAGGAGGACTGCTGGGGACCCTTGGTCAGCCAGTCTGTCTGGACAACAGTGAGCTCCAGGTTCAGTGACACTGTCTCAGGGCAGTAAGGGTGGTAGTGACAGAGGTCCATCGTCATCCCCCGGCCTCCGCGCACACCTACATGCATGTGCACATACCACGCCCCCACACACATGGGATCCGGAGGGGAAGGCCTGAAACATGGCCTAGCTCTTCCATACTTTGGCCGGTGCAGAAGCAGTGCTCGGGGGCTGGAGAGATGGCTTGGTGGTGAGAAGGCCTGAGGACCCTGGAAAGCCTGGCACACAGAGTGGCACGTCAGCTAGAGTTCAAGTGCAGTGGTGGAGGGGCCTGGCACACCACTCTTGTTTATATTCTCTCTCTCTCTCTCTCTCTCTCTCTCTCCTCTCCTCTCCTCTCCTCTCCTCTCCTCTCCTCTCTCTCTCTCTCTGTTTTTCGAGGTAGGGTCTCGCTCTAGTCCAGGCTGACCTGGAATTCACTATGTACTCTCAGGGAGGCCTCGAACTCACGACCATCCTCCTACCTCTGCCTCCCAGGTGGCCCAGCCATTCTTTCTCCTTGCAAATAATTTTTAAAGATTACCTAGGAGACACATTTCGGGGTGCGTCTAAGAAGCCTTGCATGTGTGGGCATGGTCCCGGGCGCTCCGTGTTGACAGCCTGTCTTTTCCACAACCAGCTAATGAGCGCAGTGAACACACTTGACAGGGACGTCCTCAACCAGCTGCACGTGCAGCTCATGGAGCTGAGGAGCTGCAAGGGCTACAAGCAGTGTAACCCCCGGACCCGAAACATGGACCTGGGTGAGTCGGCCGAGGCAGGGGGACCGGGAGGAGGAACTTGGCAGCTCGTGTCTGGCCCTGGGAGGGGCACCTTGCAGACAGCCACCTGCACCACGCACAGGAAGCAGACGTCCCTCCTCTCACGCCATTTCCCTTCTGTTTGCTCGCCCATTCGTCATACATTTACCGAGAACTCAACCTGGGTTACTGGGCAGCAAAAACGTAACCAGGGGTGTGGAGAACACCCCGCAGGCAGGGAGGCTTCTGGGTTGAATGGAGAAAAACAGGAAGCAGCAACACAGTGTGACCACAGGGCCTTGTGGAGAGCTGGCATTCTGGAAGTGTCTGGCTACAGCAGGAAAAGTGGAGAATGACAGGCAGGGTCAGAGCGCCACCCTGTACAGGGTTTGTGGGTCACAGGAAGAAGTTTAGATTTCATTAAGTATTTCAGAAAGCTGGAGGGTTTTTAACCTGGGCAGTAAAACCATCTTACCATAGACATCTGGGCGTGGTGGCTCATGCCTGTAGCCAGTACTCAGGAGGCCGAGGTATGCATTCAAGCCCAGCCTGGTCTCGAGAATGCATTCCATGTCAGAGACCCTGCCTCAGAAAATCAGGAGGGCCTGGGAGATGGCTTCGTGGCTGAAGGATCTTGCTTGTAAAGCCTGATGCGCAAAGTGGCACATTCATCTGGAGTTCATTTGCAATGGCAGGAGCCCCTGGCGTGCCCATCTCTCTCTCAAGTGAATAAGTTTAAAAAAATGTTTTAAAAAGGGGCTGGAGAGATGGCTCAGCAGGTAAGGCATTTGCTTACAAAGCAGAAGGACCTGAGTTCAATTCTCCAGTGCCCACATAAAGCCAGATACAAAAGGAGGCACATGTGTCTGGAGATCCTTTGCAGTGGCTACAGGCCCTGGTGCCCATTCTCTGTCGTCTCTCTGTCTCTCTCTCTCTCTCAATCTCTCTCAAATAAAACAAAATTAAAAAATCAAAGGGACAGAGATGAGTAAGTGGAAGACAGACCCGAATGAAGTAAACAACGAAAAATGAGTCATCCAGGAAAATGGCAATGGCTGGGATTAGGGGGCAAGAACAGTGAAGATGGCTGATGGACGAGAGAGGGCAAGGCAACAGGACAAGGCAGCACGGGTGCTCTGGGTGGGGGCGGGGGCAGAGCCATCAGCTCACTAGTCATAAGATGCGAGGGAGGGGCCTGAAAACCTCCATCGCTGGAGCCACTTGGCAGCATCAGCCTGTGGGGTAGGGCGAGGGCTCAGGTCAGGAGGCAGCTTTGGTTGTGGAGAGGTGTGGCTCTGGGGCCAGCAGGCCTAGTCATCCTGTGCTACTTACACTGGAGGTGCACTGCCCATCGAGGCGCCAAGTGCCTTGTGTCCCTTACTGGAAATTTGCCTGATAATCCTGAGGCGACTGCCCTCAACAAATAAAGAACTTGCGGGCTGGAGAGTTGGCTCAGCGGTTAAGGCACTTGCCTCCAGTGCCTAAGGCCCCGGGTTCAATTCCCCAGGACCCACATAAGCCAGACCCACAAGGTGGTGGCCCTGGTGCTCGCTCTCTCTCTCTTTTTCTCTCTCTCTCTATCTGTCTCTCTGCTTGAAAATGAATAAAAATAAAAAAAGAACTTGCTAGCTGACTCCCACATGAGAGCCTCCAAAGGCTCCTTGAGAACCCAGCCACAGGGGGTCTCCAGCTCAGTCCTCCTCAGATCCTTGGCCATGAGACCTTTGCAGCTATGGCTCCCCACCACCAAGGTCAATGCCGAATGAAGGCTTTGGGCATACTACAGCCGATCCAGTGACCGCAGGAAGGCCATTTACAAAGCCATCTAAGACTTAAAGGAAGTTTGGGTCAGTCCGTCTGACTAGGGAACGCTGTTCCCCAAAAAATGGTGGTTCTAGGTTGTTTCTGTCTTAGAAGGCAATTACAAGTTTGCTGTTGCTTGTGCCATTTTTTGCCCTAAACTATCTGTTCCTATTTTGTTCATTTCTCCCTCGTTTAGGACTTAAAGGTGGAGGAAGCTATGAGCAATACAGGTATTTGCTTTCATTATTAAAGCCTGAGATCGGTCCCCATATTCTGACCTGGCCTGTAGTCTTAACGTGTGTCAAGTTGGTATCTGTTGAGATTTCTCCATCTGCCTGGGGCCTGGATGATCCACCTGGGATAAGTGTCACCTAAGAGACCTTCTCTGGATAGCTCTTTGGGGATGACTTTCTTTCTTGGTGACAGTTAACACTCATTCTCTTTTTTTGCACTTTAAAACCTAAGGCAGTTTCAGCGTCGAAAATGGCCGGAAATGAAGAGATCTTCCAAATCAATGTGAGTTGAGTAATCGGTTCACAGAGATCTGTGGGGAGGGGTTTGGTTTGGGGGTCTTGAGTCCTGGGGATTGAACCAGGGCCTCAAGAATGCTAGGCCCTCATTGTTCCCAGGATGAAAAGAGCAGCAGTTAACAGTTCTTTCCTGTCAGGCAACATGTAGACATCGCCCTGTCCCCTGCACCAGTGCTCTCTCCACAACCATCTGGTGCAGTGAACTTGAGCTGTGAACTTGAGGCCGAGCCACACTGCAGCATTACCGCTGCCGTGCATCTTGAAGGCCGTGGCTGCAATGCAAAGTGCTGGCTGGCTCACACTGTCACTAGTAGGGTGGCCCTGTTAACTAGTTTTCAAATCGTCTGTCCTATACCCTGCCACTCCAGTTCCAACAGTGACTGACAAGGGCCATGTGAAGACTGTGACAACCCAGAAAGTCCACCTCTAAGTCCACGTAGACAGCTAGTTAGTACCCTGCAGGCGTATACAGCAGGAATGGACAGCCTGCCAGATTTTACGGGCTGGGGAAATCAAAACTGCCCGCGCATGCCACGTGTGGTGGCTCACACCTTTAATCCCAGCACTCAGGAGGGAGAGGTAGGAGGATCACCATGAGTTTGAGGCCAGCCTGGGATTACAGAGTGAAATTGAGGTCAGCCTGGGCTAGAGCGAGACCCTACCTCATAAAACCAAAAACAAATTTAAAAAATAAAAATAGCCCATATATGTGAGTCCACTTTTAACAGTGGCGACAGAGCTGACATCTCCCCTCCCTGAACTGCCATTTGAGACCTCTGATCTACTCGGAGCCTTCTCTTGGTACGTCTAAATCTGTGTGGCTCTACTAGGTCAGTAATAACAGCTCACTAACGTTTGTTTCCCACGCTCCTATGAGCCGCCATTCTCCACAGGTCCTTCAACGCCAGCAGCTTCACAAGCACTAAGAGGATAGATAAGTGAGCAACTAGACACTGAGATGACCAGGGGAACAATCCCTCTCCCAATGAGCTCGACAGACTCAATGTCAGCACCCCGTTCTTGAGACAGAGCAGGCATGGGGGAGTTGCTTTAAAACTCCCCAACAGCAAGATCACCGAAGGCTAAGGAGTTTCTTTTGTTCTACAGGGGACAGCTGTGGGAAGGCTGGGAAGGTTAGGAAGCAACAGGCGTGGACCTCCGAAACCAGAGAGGCCTCATGTGGCTGTGCGGGCCATCCAAACCCATGTGATTCCCAACGGGGCCATGCTGGAGGCCAGGAGGCCTGAAAGGAGGCCTGCTCTGTCCACATGGCAATCCTGGAGAATAACTGTCAGGAGCAGAGACTTCGGGGACCCATTTTTGCCCCTGCTTTGCTTTGGATTATACCTCACGGCTGTGCAGAACGCATTTCACTTGAGACAGTCACCGCTCGCTCGCTTGCCCACTAGAGGCCGACGTGGGAACAAGCACTGGTTCTCACCCATGTGCTCCTGGGTGAAAGTCGCTGGAATTTTTTCAATCACTGGGGGAAAACCTTGTTTTAACCCTCTTACGCTTTTGATTCACCACAAAGAAGAAACTAAAAAGCGGGACGAGGCAACTTATAGATGCCTAAAAACAGCGCACAGTTGGAGTCAGTAGCACAAAAAAGTAACGTTTATCTAGCACGATAACCCTGGTTGCCTTCGCTGTGTATATGTGACTATTTACATGTAACCAACACGGGAACTTCTAGGGGAAGCTGACTAATGAGAAATCCCAATTTTCAAGAGTGGTGGTGTCAATAAACGCTCTGTGGCCAGTGTAAAAGAAAATCCCTTGCTGCCGTGGACATTTCTGTTCCCGCCCAGGAGTCATTTCTGCCATACATTCCCGAACTGATGTTTTGTTTTGCTTTAAGATCCTGAAAAACCAAGTTGATAATGTGCCCCATGTTTTAATGGCATTGTATTTGTAACGATTTGTAGTGTTAAGCATTGTCGTACAGTGTTCAAAACCAATGTCCAGTTGTTGGTTAAGAAGTAATCTTTGAATTTGGAGGAATTTTTTCTTTTTGGGGGGGGGGGGGGGGGGG
>PVHP010021482.1:0-28455 GCA_004024765.1 Zapus hudsonius | reverse complement strand
AAAATATAAATTTTTGATTGATACTCTGAGCACATTTTCACCTTATAACTTTCCTTCCGATAAGCATATAGACCATTTATGGAGGAATTTTTCTTTTCTCAGGTTTTCCTTTCACCTATCAAGTGAAATAGTGCATCACCCAAAAGTAGGAGAATCTCTCGGGTACCACGGCCTTCATGGTTTCTTTCGTGGTGCTTCTGATGATAAACTATAGTTGACAATGGTTACCGACTAAGACCACAGGGTTCACAACCTTGAATACAGCAAGTGGATAGGTGCCCAAATCATGATTCCTGGCACTTATTGTAAGTTAACTCCTGCAGCGGAAGACATTATTTTTACCATTGCCTCAGGATGATTTTCATACATAGCCCAGTTCACGTCAAACATGGCTCTCTCTAAACATGGCTGGGCTTAAGCATGAAATTAACAAATGAAAACCACATACGCTTGGTATAAAAATAGATGTAGCACAAAAATCCCTTTCTATTATATTAGTCATCATAGATAAAAAGTGACATTTCCTGCCAGGCTGAGCAGTAACCCTAATAAATGAAACCACATTAGTTTTAAGACATTCTGTTTGGCCTGAAGACTAAAAACCCGAGGGAAGAAAGGAGTTGCTTATTTTTCTAGACAGAGGTGAACACTGGCTGATTAGACTTTAGTAGAGGCCACCAGCCATCTGTGCCAAGGCATGAAGATAACAGCCCAGTTCACCCTCTCGTGTTTTCTTCCAAAAGGTGGGCACTGTGCTGTGCCAAGGAGGCCTCAGAATTGTACTCCCTGGGGCTATGGTGGCCCTGGAAGTGTACCGAGGCTTCCTTCTTCCTTCATTAAGATCGTCCTTTGAACTGGGCTCCAGAAGGGCCCACTGATGACTCCTAATGTCATCTGTGCGTTGCTGAGAGGGGTCAAAGTTCAGCAGTGGGAGAACCACAGGTGAGAGGGATAAAGCTTTGTCACACCAGCTTTTTCTACTGTCCATAAAGGTGAGCATTTTATTAGTAATAAATTCACCTTAGAAGAATACTGTTCTTTTTTTTTAAAGAACTTTGAGAATTTGAGGTGTGACCAGGACAGTTAAAAAGAAAAAATGCGGGCTAGAGAGATGGCTCAGCGGTTAAGGCACTTGCCTCCAGTGCCTAAGGCCCGGGTTCAATTCCCCAGGACCCACATAAGCCAGACCCACAAGGTGGTGGCCCTGGTGTTCTCTCTCTCTCTCTCTCTCTCTCTCTCTCTCTCTCTCTCTCTCTCTCTCTCTCTCTCTCTTTCTCTCTCTCTCTCTCTGCTTAAAAAGAATAAATAAAATAATTTTTTAAAAAAAAAGAAAAAATGCTCTGGGTGTGGTGCCTCATGCCTTTAATCCCAGCACTGGGGAGGCAGAGGTAGGAGGATTGCCATGAGTTCGAGGCCTCCCTTGAGACTACATAGTGAATTCCAGATCAGCCTGGGCTAGAGGGAAAACCTACCTCGAAAAACCAAAAAGAAAAAAAAGGAAAAAAAAAGAAGCCATGACCAGGTAATTTGATGTGTGTGTGTGTGTGTGTGTGTGTGTGTGTGTGTGTGTGTGTGTGTGTGTACTTTGAATAATAGAATAGCCTTTTTTCTCTTGGCATGTGTATGTTTGCGTGTGAGTGTGGGTATATGCACGCACAGCATATAGACGTATGTGGGGCTCATAGGACGATATCAGGAGTTGGTCCTGGCCATCCACCTTGTTTGAAGCGGAGTCTTCTTTACTGATGTGTTCACCCGGCTGGTGAATTTACAGGGATTCGCCTGTCTTCTTCACCTACCATTTTCCCATAGGTGTGCTGGGATTACAGGCAGCACTACTGTAGCCATCTTGAAATGGGATCTACACTACTGAAATCAGGTCTCTTCAGGTGTGCAGCAAGTCCTTTTACCTGCTGAGCCATCCCCCATCCTAGAATCACTGTTCTGTCCCGAGTCATGTGAGGTGTAATTTGGGTTGCATGCATGTGTGGAGAAGCACATGGATGGCATACTGCTGGGCGTAGAGCCTTAGGGGTTTCAGTGGTCCAGCAGTTCTGAGAGAGAACCTCTGTATCATGTCACTGATGGAAAAACTGGAAGCTTTCACAGGCGGCAGGCTCATGAAGGATCCTGACAGGCTTGGCCATGGTGTCTTTAGCCAGCTCCCAGATGGCAGAGCCATCTTGTACCTGCACCATCTTCAGAGGTAGAAACAGGAGGGTCCCTGAGACTCACCAGCCAGCTGGTCTAGCCTTCTTAGCAAGTTCTAAGCCCATGATAGACCCGATCTCAATAAAGGTGGATAGTGCCTGAGGAACAACGCCTAAACCTGCCCTCTGGTCTCCACATTCACATGTACATGAACACGCATGAGCACGCGCACACATACACACAGATATGCACATGTTAACAAAAGAAACAATTAGACTCCAAAGGTTTATGTCAGCCTCTGGGAACTTGTGATGAACTAACCAATGGGAGTCCAGTCGAGAGTTTCACTCGAGGTCTTGCACTCCCCACAGCTCTAATGCAGACATACCAGAGGGGGCCTCACTTCACTCCCACCGCCTTTATGTGCTCATTAAAAAGAAACCACAGAACGTGAAGTAAAGCCTTCAATCTTCTCTGCTCTAAAAACTCTCAAGTCTGAAGCTACTCCCATTTCCTCACACACTGAATCCTGATTCTCCCCTCAAATGGTTTTTCCTGCAAGAGTTTAGAAGGAAGCAGTCTCTGGTGCCTGAGCAGGGGCAGAAGCCCCAAGACCCTCTGTGGAAGGAACACCTGTGGCTTCTCACGCACCAGGCAGCTCACACACCCTCTAACAATGCTTACCTACCGATGATCTGAAGGTCAAGATTCCTCAGCAAATAGTGAAATATAAAAACCTCCTACAGAGTTTCCTTTGGCTGCTGGAATTACATTAGCTCCTAGGAATCTTCTGCCAACTCAGCTGCAGCAACAGAAATATTGATCGAACGCAAAACACGAAAACTCATATCTTTGAACTATCATTTAGCACTTGGTTACCTTCCCCTGGAAGTATCCATTTTTATTCATCAGTTTCTAATCTTAAATTCCTAGCAAGAGTCTATCAATTATTATAAAATGAAAAAAAAAACCTTTTGTACCATGTTTTAGTACTTAACTACTATTCTATTAAAGACTGGAGCCTGGATAAGGAATGCTGGCTCATACCCCTAATTCCAGGATTGCCACAAGGCTGGCTTCCACTACAGAGTGAGACCCTGTCAAAACTACGAAAGGAAGGGTGGAGGGAAGGACAGAGCGAGAGCAAGAAAGAGAGAACTAGTTTGCAATCGTTCATATAGTAAAGTTCTCAATAAAACATAAAAGTTACTTCTTAAGTAGACAAGTGAAAGGCTTGCTGCTCTAGCTGCCTCGCCTCTTTTGAAACTGCTACGAAATTCCACACGCCCTGCTCCCTGGGGCACTTGTCTGCTCGCTAGCTGTCAAAGGTAATGTATGGTGCTGAGTGTGACACCAAAGCTTGAGCCAGGCCTGGCTAAGCACACACAGATACACTTACATACACGTGAAGTTGAGATTTTGCCAAGAAGCTATTAGCCAATCCTAATGAACTGCTGTTTTCCATTTAAAACCTCATTAGTTTCCTATGGATTGTTGCTCCTGGTACAAGCAGCAAGGAAGCCATCAAAAGGTAGAGAAGGGGCTGCTTCACTGGAAGCCCGTATGTCCCCGGAGAACTTGAACTTGGATGGGTGTATGTCATGTTTATATGTTTATTAGGTCCCTAAAAGCAATCGTGTGTTCCCTATATTTAGGACTATCTCCAAGAAGAGTGACATTTTTATATCTCATAAATTAGAGGCTCTAAATGTTATTTTCTATGCCTGCTGAGCTTTCGTTTCATTTCTAGAGTTCATTAAGAAATTCAAAACATTTATAAATGGTAACTCACAGTCGACAGCCCCCCTTTCATAGATTAATAAAGAGCTCCCCACATCCACTACCATGGCTTTGGGGCTTTTCCACAAGATAGTTTTAAATATTGATATATGAGCATACTTTCTAATAGAAAAATCCCATATGATAACAAGTCTATGTCTACTGACAGTGAAATGAGCAGTCAGAAAAGCTTTCTTGGTGTTCGAGCTTGATTGTGGATTTGAACATCTCCAAAGATAAAGATGAAATATTAAAGTATTAAAAAATTCATTCCCTGAATCAAATTTGAGGGAACATGGCATTGAGTTATTTATTTTAACTTGCAAGTGAGACAACCATATATTCCAACTGAACAGACAAAAAAAAAAAACCATACACAATTCATTCATGAGATGAAAAACTCAAAAATAAAATACCAAATACATGTTCCCAATTATAGAAACCATTGGGTTGTAGGAAGCATTCAAAATAAGAAAGCTGTCCAACTGAGTTTATTAATAATCAACTAATTTACAGACAGGGTCTTGTGTAGCTCAGGCTGGCCTTGAACTGAACTCCCTATGTAGCCAAGGATGACAAAACATCTATTCCCACCGCAAGGCAGATAACCTAGGGAAGGACAATGGAGAGAGGCACCAAGGGTGCCCAAAATTGTCCAAAACACAAAATTAGAGACTTTCAAAAACCCAATAACTATGGAAAATTTGAATTCACCCACTATGACTCAGGGAAATTTGCAGAAGAGGGGGCGGAAAGAATGTAAGAGTCATGGGGGGTGGAAAATAACTAATGCATAAGAGGGAATGTCATCATGGATTCAATGGCTTTATCTAATAACCTATGATACTGAGCATATTGTTGTGTTAATATATATAACTTAAGCCAATAAAAACATTTAAAAATGAAAAAATCTTGAAGTTGCAAAGCAAGGGATATTTGTTTCTTTGTTTCACATTCTATTATATGAAATTTTTATTGCTTTACATTTATCATAATGACTAAAATTTGCTTAGATGTTATATCAGCTAGGAATATCTAATGAACTTGACAAACTCACTTTTTGGTTTATTGTGAATATTCAGGAATAAAACATAAAGTAATATGAAAAAAAATAATTTTTTTTATAAAATGAAGGGACACCATCAGCATCCAAAAGGTGATGGCGGCATCCTAAAATGATGGTCATAAAAGTCTTTTGGGTGAAAATCTATAGGAAAGCAAAAAACGAAACAGACAAGGGAGCAAGACCACACCTTCCTGATTAATCATCAAAATCAGTAGCCCAGAAAAGCTACCTCTACCAAGTTATGATGGCCACTTGTTTTTCTATCTGAGCTTCTCTACATGTGAACCATTCCTCACATTTGCAGAAGGAAGAGTCTACCTCCCACTGGAAAGGAGACTCAAGTTCCCAGTCTTCCTAGTAGCTAGAGCACAGGCACCTGGCATGGCCTGGGCACAAGCTGACACTTCTCAGGACTTAACAGGAGGAACTGTTGTCAAGAAGCAAGGACAGAGGAGAATCCATCCTGGGCACTGAGGACAGCAACACCATGACTTCCAGGTGCTGCGGTAGCATCTAAGGCAGGAGGAGAAGCCACAACATTGTTCCTCAGCCCAGATCCAAAGACTTGGCCTCTTTTCTGGGGCTCGTTCTCCAAGACCCCAGCTGCGCTGTAAGTTATGCAGATCCCATCCTGTGGGCCCACACGGACTAGGACTGGAACCTGCCTCTTGTCACCCCCTTACCTTGAAGGGACACAGGGCTTGCAAAGTCACCCAGGGGACCTGACAATGCCACAGCAAAGATTCTCTCAGTTAAGTTTCCATCCTCATTAGTTCTCATGATTAGAAGTTAACAGCCCTCCATTAATTTTTAGGCAAATATGTTTTAGAGTCTGTAAATAAGCTATCACTTATTGCTCCTAAACAAATCAATCTAAATTAGGACTTGCCATAGGATACCAGTCATGCATTGAATTTCCAAAGCATGCTAGAAGAGAAAAATGTTTCCTGTAATAAATGCTCACAGTATTGGGTCACAGGTCACTTTCACACACACACACACAAAAAATTACTTCTTAACACCTCCAACATGCCTCTAATTCACAATTACTTTAGCACATAACCATTAATTAATAATAGCTCAAACCAAGCAAAGTAGCACCTGCTGTAATCTCAGGAGACTGAAGGATGACCATGATGAGTTCAAGACCAGCCTGATCTACACAGTGAGTTCCTACACAGGCATCCCCTGTCTCAGAAAAATAAATAATCATGGCTTAAGAAGATTACATTATGACTCTCCAGATATAGAAACACAACCTAGTGATTAAAAGCATGGACAAACACATACACACACACTAACTATCTGGGGCTGTGGTAGGATCTTAGACCATTGCTTCAATTTCTTATGCCTCAGTTTTCTTATTTTTAAAATGGGAATAATAAAACATACTTGAGAGAAATTATTTAGATATGACATAAACCATGACTGAAGTAATACCTGTACATTAGTTTCTAAAAAAAGGAAGGAGGAGGAGAAAAGAAGGAAGGAAGGATGGAAGACAGGAAGAAAGAAGGGGAAGGAAAGACAGAAAGAAGGGAGGGAAGAAGGAAGGAAATAAGGAAGGAAGGTGGGAAGAAAAGGAGAGAAAGAAATGTCTACTTTTTTAATACTGTAGAGTTGTGCCTTTTCCAAAAAACTACTAAAGTGCATGACAATCCCGTCGACTCTACTAATCAAATGAGATTCTCCTAGCACGGGGCCCTCTTTACCTCTCTGGTTGGGTTTGGCCATGTTCCTATCTGCTAATGACTTTTCCCCATGAATTAAGCAGACAGGTAAAAATGTGCTATGAGACCCTCCAACACGCTCCTCCCTTTGACCAGGTGAGCAGGGATGTGGTTAAAGTGAGCAGGACCAATCTGCTGCCCTGTGATGGTTTGTTCTATGAGCAAGAGATAAGCCTCTGTTGTTTTGAGCCGTGGGCATTTTGGGCAGTGTTTGTTATGATAGCATGACTAGACTTCCCGGACTAATGCAGGAAGCAGGCAGTTCCCAAGATATCTTAGGCAGGAGACATTTCCTATTCAAATGAATGATGGCCTCAGAAATACCTGCAGTGGAATAACAGTGATAACTATTTGAACCATGGCAATGCCTGTAAATGTCTGCTTTGTCCCAGCCTCGTTTGGTTTCTTTCTGAAATCTCCATGTGAGAATTCTTTGGGAATCACTGACCAGTGTACTGTGTTGTGATGAATAAACTCTGAGATAAGCACACATTAATCCTCGTATCTTTACAAGGGAATGTATTTAGTGCTGATCCAATTTCTTCCCAGGAAGAATCAGGGCAGCCTAAGAGTTATGTCGGGAGATAAATTTGGACGGTCTTTCAATATAGAATTCAGAGAATTATGTATGTTTGGGGGGAGTCATGAAGGCTGCTTAATTATGGAATTTGAAAATAGCTTTCTGATGTCTAGTATTTATCTCTACATTATTAAATCAGAACCCTGGGGAGCTTGGTAAGTGCAGCCATGATGACCTGCCCAAGGTCATTCAGTGAGTTATCAACACGTTCATGTCTTTATCTGGCCTTAGCCACGAACTCCCTACTGTTTGTTGTAAGAGGTCTGAGGCATACGTCCAACAACAAGAGAGACACGGACCAGACACACAGAAAGAAGGTAGAGCCAGAAGGGTGGAAAATGAGCCCTTCTGGAGCTCCAGCCTTGTTCCCATCACTGGGCACCTCAGAGCCATGCAATTCCTTCTTCTCTTCTGTTGACTCCCTTTGTGAATGACTCATCAGCAGGGCTCAGGCTGACATGGGGCTGGATTCCTAGCTCAACCAAGTGCTAGATATTTGAATTTGGAAAATTCATGTAACATCTTCATGCTTTAAGCTTCTTCTGTGTAAGCCTAGGATGATGGCAATCCTTATGAGAACTTCACATGCTTATGAAAGTACAGGGCGATCAGTCACACCTCGTTTTCCAAGTTAGGAAAGCCAAATTTGGATGCTCTGTATAATTCTATGGGAAAACAACATACCTGTTGCTCCCCTCGACTCTAGCAGTTTCTAGGTCTTAGATTGTGTTTGATAGTCTTTGAATATTGAAGGCTGGACTTCAGCCCAGGTCAAAAAAGTACGTTAGCATGTTTTCAGTATTTCAGGAAACTTGGATTGCTTGCTTCTGGCGCCTACCTAGCTGGCTACTTGCTCCATGCATGTGCTCTGCACACCCCACAGGGGTCTTCCTAGGTTTCTACGAATCCAGTTGTAAGACGCAATGTGATTAATACTCTTTTCCAATTCGTTCTTTTGTTTTTGAATTTTAAAACCCACTTCCAGTCATGACCGCTTTGTGAAAGTCCAGGTTTCCTTGCAAAACACAGTGGGCCCATGTATTTCCTATCCTTCGACACTCATTAGGACACGATCAGCCTGTAACTAGACAAAGGCTTGGGGGCCCCTTGGACAAAAAGAACTTCAGAACTCATCTGTTTTCTATGATTGGTCACCACCCTGTTCATTCCTACCTCAGGTATTTGTGTATCTCTTGTCCTTGTTAGCAACTGTAGGATGGGATTACGTCATCTCTGGATCAGAGAAGCCAGGGCAGTTCTGGATGGACCAGCTGGATCTCGGAAAACATTCCCTAGCCAATATAAATTAAGCTGGAGGTGCAAACTGTGATGCGATCAGATGTTCTCATTGTGAAAGTTGCTAATCCATGTGACTTTGGAAGCTAAATTAGCTTCATCTAAGAGGGTTCTATTTAGCATAATAAACTAGACCTGACAGGCATTCCCAGAACAGGCACCGATTTAGAAAGATTTATTAAGAAAAGAGTAAATGACAGCTGCCAGGGCACGTATGGCACCTGTGACGCACAACAGCCACGGTGTCTAATTTCACTGTGGCTGATGAGTACCGAGGTACAGAAGAGCGAGTTGTTGAGAATCTGAGTTTATCTACGCAACATTTCACTGTAAATCTAACAAAGTGACACCCAGGAGCACTAAAACTGGCATTGAAGCCCAACGTACCTAGTGCAGAGGTACGACTCCATTTTCTGGTCTTCCCACAATACCAAATCATTGAAGGGTGTAGACTAAACAGTCGGTCACTAAAACATAATTTTGAATGCAGCACAAGCGTGGTTCAAGCTTGGGTGAATAAAGGAACACTCTCTGGTATCACTACCAATATCAACCCGACCCATTCCTTCCGCTCAGTCGTGCATGGTGGGATGCCTATAGTGCCAGCCGCTCAGGAGGTGAGGCAGGAGAGTCATTTGAGCCTGTATGTTCCAGAGCAGACAGGGCAACTGATAAGACCCCTCCCCATGAATAAGAAATAAATAAAAACACACTTTCAAAGAACACCAGATTTCTTTGTGTCAGTGAGGAGTTAAGGGGTCATCCATAACTAAGAGCTGTCTCACTGTGTCCCACTGTGGACCTGAACTGGATGACGTGTGCCACATTCCAAAACCTTTAGGTGGCAGTATGCGGCTTGGGCTTTTTTTTTTTTTTGGGGGGGGGGGGTTGGAGGGGAGAGGAAGTGGCGTGAGGGACTTGAGACAGGATCTCACTGCATAGTCCTGGCTGGTCTAGAACTCATGAAGTACATCAAGCTGGACTCAAATGCAGTGATCTTCCTGCCTCAGCCTCCTGAGTTTGGGATCACAGGCTTGTGCTGGCTGTGGCTACAGGAGGGGCTTTTCTTTAGAGGAAAAGATTCCAGCAAACCCAGGATTGTCCTGGGTCTAGTGGGGTTGCATTATGAATGTCATGAGCAAGCTTCATGTGAAAATGATGTCCAAAGGAGAGGAACTGAGATTTTTTTGGGCAAATGAATGAGCCGATGTCCTGGCAATACTGATCCATTTGGGATATTTAGGAATGTCTGTCTACTCTGAAGAGTTTAATGTGAAAATACCAGCCACGGACCTCACAGTCGTTGGATATGAAGGGGCCTGCAGCACAGCGGCTGAAACTGGGAATTGCCATGGGGGGCTGTCACACAGCTGATGGGGGATGGGGAGAGACTGGAGAGATAGCCCAGTGGGTAAAGTAAGAGATATCTCAGTGGATAAAGTAGGAGATAGCCCAGTGGATAAAGTACTGGCCACGGAGTAAAGATGTGAACTTGGATCCCTAGCATCCATGTAAAAGCCAGGTGCACACTGGAGAGGCAGAGACCAGAGGATTCCCAGAGCTCACTGGCTAAGCTAGCCAGATCAATGAGCTTCAGGTTCAGAGAAAGAACCTCTAAAAATAAGGTGGAGAGGGCTTGATAACCACACGTGACTTCCAACTTCTGTCCTCTACATACATGCACACTCAGCTGCTAAACTTGCACCTATGCATGTGTGAATGAACACACGTGTGCACATATACCACACACCTATACATATATGAACAAACATGTGCACACATACCACCCATGTGCCTATACATATATGAACACACATGACTATATACCACACATGTTTATACATATATGAACACGCATGTGCACACATACCACACACTCCTATGCACCCCCAAAAAGATTCAAAAACAGTAAAAGATTTCTGAATGCACAACACCAAAAAATTAATTCAAAATCCAACGCATCATGAATCAGGTGTTTCTGGCAGTGTTCACCTGTATTGCATCACACGACCTCACTGCAACCTTAGTTACTAACACACAGGTGCCTTTGCACAGTGTCTGCTGTCATGCCACACAACACCAATGAGTGTGGCCTGAAACATGTGCCTCAGATCTGAGACTATTGTATGTCATGAATTACAGTGATTTTTATCATACATAGTGTTTTCTGATCTTATAGAGACTGTGGTTTAATTACAGAAAATAGACTTGTTTTCCTACTGTCATTCCTTAGCATGAAAATATAAAATTAATATGTCTTTAGACCATATTGTGTTAGAAGGCTTGGATTTAAAAATTTCTGCTTGAGTGGGTGTTTTGTTTAAAAAAAATTGTCAGGGGCTGAAGAGATTACTCAGTGGTTAAAGGTGCTTGCTTGCAAAGCCTGTCAACCTGAGTTAAATTCCCCAGTACCCACATAAAGCCAGATGCACAAAGTGCTGCATGCATCCAGAGTTTGCATTGTAGCAAGAGGCCCTGATGTGCCCAGTCTCTCTCTCTCTCTCTCTCTCTCTCTCTCTCCTCTCTTTGCAAATAGAAATGCTCAATGAATTTTAATTTGGCATGAAAATAGAATTCCCAACAATTTCCATAATGACCCTAAACATATTTCTTCCGATTTGTACTGTGCTTATGTGAAGCAGCATTCTCAGTATCTAGAATGGTAAAATCAAGCTGTCAACCAACTCTGAAAAATGTTGAAGATGTTCTACATCCTGTAATATCAAACATTCACCCAAGATTCCATTCTTATGTAAACATAAATAAGCATACCCATCGCCTTATGCAAATTTGTCTTTATCTTTCATGGTAAAATTATGTGTATACCAAAGTATTGTCCTAAATGTTTTTATTATTTATTGTCAGTGAATGTTTATGTGTACACCTCTCTCACGCACCTCCACATCTGGGGTGATGTGAACATTTCTTAGGTGTTTCAAGGGTAACAAGCTGAAGAAGCCTTGATCTACAGGAATTATCCGGTGGACAAATTCTAAATAAAGCCTTTGCTATGGTCTGAAGGTTTCCTCCAAAATTCACATCATAAATTTAATCCCCAACCTTGCTGGGAGTGTAAAGTGCTTGAGTCATAGGGGTCTGCTGTTAGGATGGACAATACCCTCGTCGAAGACATAATGAAGTCTGGTTGCTTTTCACCACTCGCACCATATGAGGACAGAGCATCATCCTTCCCGAGGAAAAACATCAGGATGCCATCTTGAAAGTGGGTATCAGATCCTTGCCAGACAGCCAGCCGGCTGGTGTCTCCATTTGGACTTTCGGCCGTATCCACATGTCTGAGGCATTTCGTTATAGCAGCACAAACAGGCGAAGATGATTATGGCCAAAGACCTGCTGATCCCGAGACAGTGTGATTTGGAGAGAAGAGCTCACACTGGCCCACTCTTTCCCGTCAGCGTGACAGCTAGAGATGGAGAAAATGCTTAGGGAAGGCTGTCTGCTGTGCCCACAAACCTAGACCTGTTCCAGTGGGCCAGGTTCTCAGACTTAGTATAAATCTGTTTAAAATGCAAGGTGCAGACACTTTCCTGGAGAATTTAATGCCATAGGTTGGCTGGTGCCCTTTGCAGTCTAGATCTGAGCCCAGGTGGTGAGCTCTGCTTTGGAGGAGGCCTCGGGGTAGCTGTGTACCTCAGAAGGACCTTCAGCCTTGAACTCAGGCCCATCAGCCCCTGAGGACCATTTCCCTATCACCTCTCTCTAACTCCAAGCCTGTAATTCCACACAGGCATGCAACGCTCCGTAAGTAACAAGCATCACCGATGAAGACATTCAATGACTCCCCACTGGTGGTTAAGAAGGGGTTATTTCTCTTCATGACACAGTGAGGAGAGAGAACATAAGCTGAAAATCCCACAGGGAAAAAAATCTGAACCTATTTTATTACTGGATTGGAAAAAAAATCTATGTTGTCAAGAAAGTCAATTTCATAAACTTTGGTAAACAATGGCTTAAATAAAAACTTATGCTGTTGAATACATCGGATTCTGTGCCTTAACATAACACCAAAGCAGCAGCAAAGAAAATGCTAGAGATGGGTCGATAAAACTATTAAAAATTCCGAGCACTTCTGTAGAACCTCAGCGTGTTTTCCCTTTAGGCTATCATGATTTCTATCGAGACCAATGAACTGTATTTCTAACCATTAGAAAATCAGTAGCACTCTGGCATAGTGCGTTACGGGATTGACTGGGTTACAATATTTTAAAAGAATGTGTTTCCAAATCATTATTTCAAAATTGTTTAAAAATTAATTAGAACTTTCCAGAATCGTTGTAGAATGTCAAGGTTTAATTAACTCCCTTACTTAGTAGACCCTTAATGTGACCCTCATTGCAGAAAATCCTGTGGGTTTTTTTCAGACTTTTAATAGTCTAGTGGGGAGGAGGAAGGGTGGACTTTTGTTTTTTATTGGAGAGCTGAAATGCACACACTGTCTTTTTTTATCACTTTAATAGTTCTTTGTGTTTCAGGTAAAGCATTATTAATTCATGGCCAAGGAGAAATATACAAGGTTTTGACGACATAGCAAAAACTCAGTAATAAAACCACCTTCTGAGAAGAAGGGGAGGAGAAGGTCTGCCCTTTAGATGGAAACATGTAATTCAAGTAAATGTTCAAAAGTGTAGCTTGTTTATTTGCTCATAGAAAGGAATGTCTGTTTCAAATTCCATTCCTTTCTGTGCAGAGGAAGTTATTTCACAATGTATAATTTTTAGAGCATCCTTCATTTTTTTTTCCCTGCCTGTATGTAGACAGTTTCTCCTCATGGTATGTGAATGTCAAGCTGGTTCAAGTCAATAATGAAAATAAGATTCTCTTTTGACTCCTCCTCCTTCATTTTTCTGAGCAATTTGCATTCAATCAAGGTTAAGTTTTCTCATCACCTCTGATCTCTGCTTGATGGTTCCAGACCCTTTAAAAAAATTCATTTCCCATGCCATCTGATGAACGTCCTGGAATGAGTCCTTATTAAGCACACCTTCACATTAATACACATCGAACAGGACAGAGATTTCCTCACAATGAAGCCAGCTTCTTTCACCCCACAGTGACACTGTGTCAACTCATTCTGCAAACATGTTCTGCAACTTACCTCAGCCACACAAGTAAGCCAAGGAAAGCTAGCTCTGCTCAGGTCCCCCTGAGAGACTAACATGCTCCTCACACAGGCATTTATGGATGAGCCCAGTTCCTGAAACTCTAAAAAAATGTTTAAATTCTTGGCTGGGGAGATGGCTCAGTGCTTGATGAGCTGCGCTCAGACTCCCAGACCCCACATATAGTCAGATCCTATTGTGGGTGTCTGCAATCCCTGCATGCCTAAGGCCAGAAGCAAGGTGCAGACAGGAGAATCACCTGGCCAGAAGCTCCTAAGCCAGCTAACCTAGTGACAGCAGCAATAAACAAGAGACCCTGCCTCAGACAAGGTGGATGGGGAGGACCAACATCCAAAGTTGTCCCTGACCTCAGCACATGCACACCAGAGAAACACACACACACACACACACACACACACACACACACACACACACACACTTCCTATCACTGCACATCCAAAGGACCACACCTCTATCACGTCCCATGATCCCCAGTGACCTCCAGAGAATGCCTGTTGTGATCTGCCCAGCAAGCTAGTCCCTGCTTGGGCGCACCCTTTCAGTGAGCCTGTAAATTAAACTAAGCTCCATTCTGTAAGGAGATCTGCAACTGGGTGGCGTCTTGGAATGGCAGTCCCCAAATACCTCACAGATGATGTCTCAAGAGCTCTGTTTACCTGAAAAAAAGTAAACGTCTTCCCCTAAAGTGCAGCTGTCACACATACGGAGCCAAGAAGAAAGCCCGGGGAGAGTGTGGATGGATGCTGAGAGCTGGAACAGTCTCTGCCCAGCCCTATGCTTCCCCCATCTGAGCCAAAACCCTCTCTATGTGCTTCTGAGTGTTGGAAATGCAGCTGTATTATTTTCCATTTTTCTGCCAGGTCTCTCCCTCTCTACCTCTTTCCCCAACATCAGAGGTTCATCCTATCCATCAAAAATCCCTTTGTGACCCTGACTTCCCCTGTTATGCAATTATTCCATCTCTGACTTTGCCAATGAGAGGCAAATACTCTATAAATATTTATGGATTAAATGGGTGAAAAAAATCCACTTCCCTGTCACTCTATCTCACAAGGATTCCTCATTCCACCACAATCAATCTAAAGAAACCGCTGAGCCCACTTCTCTATTAAAGCTGGTCTCCAGAGGTGGCCAATAATTTTCTAATTTAAAAACTCCGTGAGTGCTCCTTACCCTTCTTTCTAGTTGACCTCCACAGAGCATTTGACATTGCTAAGCAGCCCTCATTATTAATCATCTCTCTTCCTCTAGTTTTCTTGTACTATCCAAAGTCTCACATCAACACGCCTCCTCAAATCCACAATGATATATATCCTCCACTTCATGCAATTTCAACAGATCTCAACCACTGCCACTATTTCAGCTTCCTTTCTTGTCCATCTTTTGCAAATCTATAATTCTGGATCCCATCTTCCTCACCTCTCTATTTTCACCTGCCCTGGTGCCATCTCAAGCTCCAAAGGAGAACCTGGGCTGCCCTCCCTCCACCCACAGCCTGTCTTTCTTCCATCTTCTTAATGTTACAAAGAGCAGTGCTATTCTTGCAGTTAAAGCTGGGAGCTTTGGAGTGACTGATGTCTGTTTTGTTTTGTTTTTGAGACAAGGTTTCATGTATCCCAGCCTTACTCAAGCTCAATATGTAGCTGAAGATGACCCTGGACTTTGCATCCTCCTGACTCCAGATCCCAAGATTGGGGATTACAGTGGTGCACCACCAAACCTGGTTTCTGGAGTACTGGGACTCAAACCCAGCTTCATTCATGTGAGCTCCACCCCCAGCCTCCCAAGTGACTTTTAAAAGAATTTATTTTATAGGTTAACTTGTGAGCAGAGAGAGAGAGAGAGAGAGAGAGAGAGTAGTGTGTGTGTGTGTGCGTGTGTGTAAGAGCACATCAGGACCTCTTGCTGCTGAAAAAAAAACACTCCAAATGCATACACCTCTCTGTGCATCTAGTTTTACATGGGTAATGGGGAACTGAACTCAGGCCATCAGGCTTGGCGAGCAAGTGCCCTAAACCTCTGAGCCATCTCTCCAGCCCCAAAATGACATTTAAGGAGGCTCCTGTCTCCTCATCTAGACCATACCCTGTACTTCAAGTCCTGCCAATTCTTTTCTGACATGATTCTTGATTTTACCCCTTTGTTCCATTTTTTCCTTGTTACTGCTGTAACTGATATGTTTACCATCTCTCAATGACACTACGACAAAGCCCGTGAACTAACCTGCCTCAAATTAACTTTTTTTTTCTTATAATAGACTACAGTCTCTGAGAGTAGGAATGTCTTAATCACCTTGGTATTCCCCGCACAGGTGCTCAATAACTATTCCTCAGTCTTTAATGATACCAGCTATGGGACAAAGGGACATACCTTGGTGTTTGTGAAGGTTTCTTGATGGGACCTAGAATCACCTCTGAGGGATTATCTAGACTAGACTGAGGTTGAAAGACCCAGCTGGTAGCAGCATTCTGTGGGCTGAGGTCCTGGACTGTGCACAAAGGAGAGAGCTGGCTGAGCACCAGCATTCATCACTCTCTGTGAACTGAGTGTGAATAGTGCCCGGAGCCATGGCTTCCCTACCACGGTGAACTATAACCTGAAACTCTAAGCTGAAAAACCTCTCCTCCTTTAAACTGACTCTCGACAAGTATTCATCCCAGCAGTGAGGTAACTACAGTGGGTGTTCACGGTCCTGGTATCAACCTAGCATTTCACTGCATTACCCATATCTATGATTTAGATGACAGTTTCCTATGTCTACCTATCCAAATTTATTTCAGAATCTGTTTCCTGGCAATGCTGGGGATTGTACTCAGGGTCTTCCTTCGGCCTGCTCAGCAAGTCCTTCTACTACCGAGCTATATCCCCAGCATATGAAATATATACATATATGTAAGTGATGAACGTGCACATTTAAATGTCTAATTATATTGTTTAGTTTCAACAAATTTAAAAAGAGGCTTAAGGAGAAGAAAATAGACTTTCAGCTTTATCATTTTAGGATGAAAAAAAAACCTTTAAGGCTTGCCATTAACATCCTAGATTTCTTTTCAAAAGGCAAACACTTGATACATTTTATGCCATTGTCTAATCTCAATGTCTGCTTCCTTTCTGATTTAAAGGATTACAGAACACAGAAAGTTTTATCCTAATGATAATGATGGTGTTTAGTATTTAGTGAAAGGGCTGGTCTTTGTGGGCTTGTAGAATTTCATTAAGGGTGGCTTCAGTCATTATCAGTGATGTCGTAGGACCCAAAGTATCACAGCATGATGAAACAAGATGACATGGGAAACACCAGATCAATTACCATCTCCTCCAACACCAGCCAGTTCCCATGGGTCGGCAGGAGCTTTGTAAATTTCTGAAAATTCTACTTAGAATCTCAAGAAAGCCATCATTTTTCTCTCCCCATTTAACTTCTGAGGAGAGATTGTTAAAAGAAGTGCATCTTCCCTGTGAAGAGATTGTGTTAGCTACGAGGGAAAAGTGTGTCTGAGTGTAGTGGGTTTTTCATTTTCTATGATTTGTTGTTAGGAATGGACTTGTTATTTTGAATCATGAACTGGGTATGTGGCAGTGATTCTGCATAGGATTGGCTCTCAGAAAGCCACACTTCCAGATCTGCTCTAATATGAAAGATACATCTCAGAAAATCAAGCAATTCCAATCCCAGCTCTTCACCAGGTGATAATAAGAAATGTTAAAGCTGCCATTCACAAGGTGGAGAGAAATCTTTTAAAGACAGTCATATCATGGAGGATCCATAGGGAACCCAGCAGACAATGACAGATGAACAAGGGACCTATAACCACAGTCATTCAATCAACACAGGATAGGCCAATGAGACAGAAACCAAGGATTTTCGACACAAGGACTCCTAAACTCGCAACATTAAGGCAGCCTTAATACCCACCACGACTCAGGGAACTGAGCGGAAGAGGGGGCGGAAAGATTGTGAGAGCCGTGGTGGGGGAGACTGTCCGGAGGCATGGCACCCATCAGTAACAACACACTTGGGCCAGGAAGACCAGGCTGAGTACTAGGATATACAGGATCCCTTGCCACAAGGACTAATACAGACAGCCCACGGAGGAGGATATCCAACTGATCAGGGAGGGGGATGGGGGGAATTGGAGAATTTTGGGATAACAACTCATGGTTTGCCCACTAAATAATGTAACTCATTATGGACAATAAATTTATATTAAAAAAAAAGAAATGGACAAAAGTGAAAAGGGGTCCTCATATTCAGGGGTCTGGATTGATGACTCCCTTGACAGGTGCACCTTGATGAACAACATGGTGGGGAAGAGCCTGGTTGGAGTGGTGATGAGCTGGAAGGATGGCTTCCACAGAACGGAGCATTCTGGGAAGTTTTCTGAAAGAGTCCTTTTGCCATGAACCAAAGAACTCATCATGAACAAAAGATACTATAAAAAGCTTCTGGTCTTGTAAGAACTGAGAAGCATCTCTACCATAGCTACACCCCCCCCAAAAAAAAAGAGCTGAAACTAAGTTATGAGCACTGTGGAATGCAAACAAGAAGCGTGGGTGAGGTATACTGAAGGCAAGCTGATTCTGATGGCCTTCACTACTAAGACCAAAGCTTGGGACAGTTGCAAGGTAGGGTCATTGGGCTTCAAATCAATGCTCCTTTCTCTGTCTGGTCAGAATGCTCTCGTCCATTAACCAGGACCCCAGACCCATACCTCAGTCATCAAACTGCTCTCTCAAAGAAAGGCTCCCAAAGGCACAATGCCAAGTGCCCTGCCCTGCACTGCTGGGTGCGTGGTGGTTCTGGTGTGAGGTGAGCTGGGGAAGTGAGCAGCTCCCTCTTTTGATGCCCTGCCATGTCTGGGGCATTCTCTTCCACGGGTGCTCCTCTCCTTCAAGCTTTAGACAGCAAGAGGCTCACTTGGTTTACAGAACAGGACTTTAAATTACCAACTCTGGGGACATTATTTTGGCTCTGTAATTCCTGCATACAACCTAACCCATAAGCCATCCCTTGCGGAACATAGGTGATAGATTTTCCAAAAATCTAGCATGGCTACCTCTTCGATGCCTTGGGGTCTTGGTCATAGAACTTAGAGCATGGAAATATCTTACATGTCTATGGTCTTTTAGATTTGTGGTGTTTATGTTAGCAAAAATCTGTTTCACCCAAAGTCTAAGATTTACTTGGGCTCTGGGCAGTCTCTCATAGGTAATCTAAATTTCATGATATTTGGCTAATATTTTTTTCTTATTTTTGCTTTGTTCCTATTTTCACTCAAACTTAGAGCTTTTGTCTCTAATTTTTTTATTCTTTGGTGACTTGGAAGAGGATTAATTTCTCCATTTTATCATTTTTCTAAGTAGGTAGGGAGAAGGTAGTATGAAAAGGCCTTTTATCCCATCTTATTTAACTAGGGCCTTTGTAGCTAGGGGTAAATGTTGGCATGTCTAGAAGATGTGTCTGCTTATTCCTTGGTTTTCAATCCCAAGAGAATGCTCGCCCCAGTTTCAGAAGCACCTTATAGTCTATTTAAATGGAATTTTTCCAAATAAAGCAGAGAATATTGCAGGATAAACTAATTATCTGTGGACTTCCCTATAGGTCAACACATTTTCTAATGAAATGGATGTTCACAAAGCACATGGGGAAAACATTGTGAATCCCCCAAGCCTATGAGTAAGCACAGAAGTAAGACTCTGGAATTACAGTGTTTTCTGTTGGCTAAGCTTCTGCCTCTGATTGCTTTTTCCAAATACAATATAGATTAACACCTAGCACATAATGACAGCACATATTAGCTTCTCATCACTTTAATCTTTTTTATCTTTTGAACTGACACTCTACAAAACATCTTTCATTTCATTGCTATCAAAGATTTACAAAGTTTATTTCCTAAGTTACATTTTGAGGTATAATTTATAGGCAATAAAATTCATCCTTTCCTGGATGTATAGCTCTGAGCTTTGACAAACACATGTGGTTGTACAAACCTTAACATCGTCTAAAGTATTTTGTTCACCTTCTAACTTCTTAAAGCCTGGATAGCAGATCCCTTCTCTCCATTCCCAGAGCCTGACTAACCCTGACTGATGCTTGTCCACTGTGAGGTGAGACACAGGCAAGGAAATCATCATTGTCTCATTGGCCCCACTGAGGAAATTCAGCTCAAATGCACTGAATCTCAAAAGAACATCTTTCCTTCATAACTCAGAAGGTCATCATATGAGCACGCCATTGTTAGAATCCATGATGAACAGGTCTAGCTATAGCTCAGTGGTAGAACATTTGCTTAGCATGCACAAGGTCCTGGGTTCAACCCCCAATCACACACACACACAAACACACACACACACACACACACACACACACACACAATCTCATGATGTACCAAGCAAACCAATAGTCATAATCTATAAGAAAAAGGAAGCCTTTTAAGTGTTCAACCAATGTCCCAGTGTGTTAATTACTTCCGCATTGCTGTCAGCAAATATCTGATGGAAACAACTTGTGGGAAAAAGAGCCCATTTTAGCGCAGGATTCCAGAGGTGTCAATCCATTGTGGTAGTGAGGATGTGGCCAAGCAAAGCAGCCTCACATCATAGCCAACAGGAAGCAAACAGGGAATCCAGAGGAGCCAAAAAAAAAAGACCCTGGTGACAGCCTACACACCACCAATCAGCTACTTCCTCCAACTAAGCTGCATCTTGTACCTTTAACCACCTTCCCATATATCACCATATGTGACCAATACCTTCCCATATATCAGCACATATGTCCAATACCTCCCCATATATCAGCATATATGGCTAATACTGCCCATATATCAGCATATATGTGCAATACCTCCCTATATATCAGCATATATGTCCTCTACCTCCCCATATATCAGCATATATGTCCAATACCTCCCCATACATCAGCATATATGTCCTCTCAAGAGGCTGATCCAGTCATTGGATCACAGTTCTTACATTCCTTCTAACACAGGAAACTATGGAAATGGGCTTTACTAATCTCTCAGTCTTTTGTAATTAAAACCAAGTTGACTAACAAAAGTAACCCAATAAGTGAGGAACTGGGTACTTCTCAGACTTAATCACATGATGGAGGGACTCTTCAAAAGACTGAAGATGATGTCCATGAAAGTCTTATAAAAGAAAAAAAAAGAAGATAGCATCTTCCAGAATGCGATGGAGCAGATAATTGTATAGCTCATGAACACAGCCAGGAAGTGGTTCGAAAACAAGGAAAATTGGAAAGAGTAAAGTTAGAACTTGAAAGATGCTGAAATTCAGGAACTCAAAAATGTGAACACCCAACGGGAAGCAAAGTATAGAAAAGCAAAGGCAAGAAATGGGCAATTATTGAAAAAGCTTCAGAAGCGTGAAATCAAAGACACGGCAAAGATTCTTCTGAGAGTTGATAAGTCACAGAGTATCAATAATGAGCTGAGTGTTCAGGCGACTTCATTCTTGCTGTCGGTGGAAGAATAGGGGTGGCCGAAAGGGGACAAGAAACTCTGAGCCTGACCAGTGTAGGTCATTGAATAGCCTATGAAATCAACACACAAGTTAAAACTTTCAGGGTTTTGCAAAAATGTGTATATGTCATGCTGTACTACTGCTAAGTTGTGCAGTTCTCACGGAAGGAACAAAAAACAACTCACTAACAGTCAATATCTTTATAGATTGTTCTTTTGGCTTAATTTAAAAGAAGAAATATATAGAATTCCAGCAGAACTTGGTTGTTTGCTGTCCAAACTTCTTATCACTTTAGTTTTTAATCTGTCAATAAAATTGACACTAAAAAAGGTAACCAATAAACACAGTAAAATTATAACATTAAAATACTCAAGAATATATCAACATGGATGGTGAAAGATGGTGGAGAGAAAGCCATCAAAACAAGAGAGGGTCCTGTTGGAAAGGAGTCCAGTGAAGGGGGTGGGTTAGTGGGAGGACAAAAGGAGGCATTAAGAAATTATGATCAAATTACATTATTTCCATGTATGAAAATGGTCAATAAAAATGCCGTTCTACAAAAGCATTCCTCTTAAACCAAGACGTAGATGTGGGAAGTAATTCTTAGAAGAGCTGATTTTTATAACCAGATTAGTAGGGGAACGTGTATTCCCGAGAGGAAGAACAACTATATTAAAATTAACAGCTAGATATGCATAGAACATAAACTACACAAGTCGGCCTCTCTCAATATACGTTCCCCGCACTTCTCCCTCCATACCAATAAGTGTGGCTGCGGGGGTTCAGAACATTTGCTCTTGAACTCCGGAACTCTGGCTACAAATGGGATTTGTAATGCCATGATAATGAGAAGCTGTATTTTAAGAAGGATCATTATTAAAGTCCTCTGCTTTACTAGGAACGCTTCCCTACTTCCCTCCTGCTTTATTGGGAGTGAGTTGCAATTTCAAGCCTATCCCAGTAACAAAAGTGTGATTAAGACAATAAATATATTCACAAAATGTAAACTCAGCTCTGGGGACTTGAGACATCTGCTTTGAAAATAAAATCTGTACAAACACACAAACATGAGCAAAATGCAACCATTCTTCTGGAATTTTCTTAATGGAACCGCCTGGTCTGAGCCACATTATGAATGCGTGTGAATGGTCTCTTCCCAAATACGCCTTGCAGACTTAAAGTACTTCGTACCTGACATTGCTCATTTGAATGAGGATGTAGATAGCTTTTAGGTCCTCTCAGAATCCTTCCAACTGATTTAAATAAAATTCTCCAACAGGGCTAAAACTCTGTAGTCAAGGTTTTAGTAATAAAGGGATCTAGATATTGAAACAGAAATATTCCCCAAATCTCTTCTGGTTTTATGAGTATTTTGCAGTGCCAATATCTTCATAATAGAAAATTTCATGTCAACATTTAATCATCTTTTCTCTAATTACTTTTCCTACAGTGCCAAGAATCTTATATTTCACTCCTTTCTCTTTACATAGTTGTTCAGTTTTAGGCAGAAACTTGAATTGGCTTCTCACACTTAAATAATTTTATCATCTCGTTTAAAATCAGCTTGACTTCCTTGAAAAGTTGCCCAAATATAGAAAGAGTTTTATAGATGTTTATCACAACAAATTAATAATAGTGGGGAAAATGGAAGTAAGCAAATATTCAAGAATAAGAGGATGGTTACATGAAGGTGGACATATTTATTAAATGAAATATGCACCATTTGGAAGGTTGGTTAAAGACCCACATAAGAAAGATGATGACAGAAGTCTTCACATAAACCCAGAGGTCCCTGCTCTGATTCTCTGGTTGAATCCATGGACTATATTCCATTGAAAGATAGTCCAAATATTGCTTCCTGTTTTCATCTACACCCTTCTTATTAGAAGACAATAATTACTTCAAGTCACATCCTTCACACATATGATCTCATCAAGTCCTCATACAACCCATAGGTAAATAATGCTATCAGTTCA
This sequence comes from Zapus hudsonius, assembly GCA_004024765.1. Lineage (NCBI taxonomy): Eukaryota > Metazoa > Chordata > Mammalia > Rodentia > Dipodidae > Zapus > Zapus hudsonius. The sequence continues at coordinate 5,254 of PVHP010021482.1, read as the reverse complement.
CTGAAGTAGCTCATTTTATGAGAAATGTTATGACTATTATAGTTTGTATTAGGACATTAGGTATAATTAATGATCTTTTGGGAACCCCGCCCCTAAAAGTCATCCACTCACCAAAGTGTAATTGCTCTAGTGGGAAAGATCTTTTCTTTTATAAAGTTGCTTTATTGATTTGTTTGAGAGAGAGAGAGAGAGAGTATGAGTGTGCAACAGGGTCTCTTGCCACTGCATACAAACTGTAGATGCATAGCCACTTTGTGCACCTGGCTTTACGTGGGTCAGCTGAGAAATCAATCCCAGGTCAGCAGGCTGAGCAACCATCACCTCTGACCTCCGAGCATCTCCCCAGCCCAAGAACTCCTTGACTAGCAAAAGGAGACACATGTCTTTATTACTTAGATTCCATCTAGACTAGCACTGCCCAATAACATAAAGCCAGCCATGAATGCTCTGATGGTGTGAGTCAGCAATGTGCCCCACATGCCCTCCTCAGCCCTTGGTGCCCAGGTGATGACAGTATTTTGGGAGGTTTTGGAGCTTTTGGGACATGAGGCCTAGTTGGTAGAGGAAGGCAGCTAGAGATGGGCCTTTGAAGAGGGTATGCTCCTCTTTTCTGCTTCCTAGTTTCTCACCATGATGTGACCAGCTGCTTCACATTGCCAGTGAGAAAGCCTGGGTCACTCCTGCCACCACGCCTTCCCCTCAATGATGGACCGAAATCCTGTGAAACCATGAGCCAAATAATCCTTTCCTCCCTTCCATTGCTTCTCTCAGGTACGTTGTCATAGCAACAAGCCACGTTTAATTTATACACATACAATTTAAAATTCTAAATTCAATGAAATAAAAAGTAAAAAAGAAAGAGAGGACATTAATTTTAATAATGTGTTTTATCTAACTTGGTACATTCAGATGATCATTTCAATATACTGTTATAAACTGATTTCTTGAGATAAATATAAGGTATTTTGAATTCTTTCTTCTTCAGGATCTTTTGAGGTCTGGTCTATATTTTTTCATTTACAGCTCATGTCAGTTTAGAGTAGCCACATATCAGCATCTCGAAAGCTGCAAGTGACAGGGTCTTGGACTGGATGACCGATGAAAACATGTTGCAAACACTTGTGTCAGTCAATAACGAGAGAGAGAGAGAGAGAGAGAGAGAGAGAGAAGTGCTATGTCACACATGCACAGTCCCACTGTGTACACCATGAGATGTCGAGCTTAGTTCCCTGCCCAAGTGAAAACACAGTCTATTTCCTTCCTCTTCCTTTGTTTGGTGTGGCATCCTGAAACCAAAATTCATGCAACTTAATGGGGGGAAATAGTGAAATATTAGAGAGTATAATGAAAAAATATCACTTAGGTAAGGTATCTGGATATGAGATAAAGGAAATGCAGAGTGAAGAATTGCCCTTCAAAGAGAGGGCTTCAAGGCTGCCTTGCAAATTGCTTTCTTCAGAGGCAAGTGTTTATTACCAGCCATTTCCTCTGACACCACAGTAAAGGTCTGCCTACAGTTTAGATGTTTCTCTAAAAGCAACTAAGGACTGACTCAGGAAAGATAAGAGCTTTTGAAAACAACCTGTCCATTAAATCCATCCTCAAGACAATATAACAAGGAAAAAAAAATGAACTCTACTACTAATGCAACTAAAAGCTTTTGTTTTTCAAAACCTGAGGCTCTGGTTTAAAACAATAGTTTTGGGGAAAAAAAACCAAAACCATTCTTAAAGACAAAAGAGAATGTACCTGGAGAGAAAGTAAGTGACCCTATGATCCCGACCTTCTGAAACAGCCCTCACTCTTCACCACAGCTGCGATGAGCCACTCAGGTTTGAAGTATATCTTCTGTTAAAGCTAGTTTATGTTAGATGACATCCTCTGGAACATAAGGATAGAATTAGACTCGCCCAGTCCTGTGAGGATGAGGGCTGGCTGGCTGCTCTAGGTGATTATGCAGGTGCTGGGGATACAAGGCCAGGAAGGGAGGTCACGTGATCAGCAATCTCAAGAGAGCCAGCTCAGAAACAGACACCTTGAGCAGGTGTAAGTGTAGGGGAAGGAGCTGGAAGGGGAGAGAACAGGTAGGTGGAGACAGGAGGCAGAGTCCTGGGCTTGAAGCTCCTTCAGGATCACAGAGATGATTCGCAGCCTCACGGGACACTGAAGGCTTCCAAGCATGTCTCTGCTGCACACCTCCTACTTTTGGCATTTCTAGTTCCTCAGTTAATTGAAAACCCTGAAACCATGTTTCTAAAGCTTTAAGAGAAAAATGCAAAAACCAAAGAAACAGAACTAGGCTTTATATACAACACAGAAACATTTTTTTTCAAGAAACATTGAGTCCAATTCATTTATTCAACTTGGAAAGTGAGTATTTTTTCTGATTCCTAGATACTTTCTTCTCCTTTTTTATGGTCTGACTTTGGCTTCATTGTGATTTCATAAAATTAATGGCATGTAACATCTCATTACAGAGTAAGTCTCTGAGAGTGCCTTTCTCATTGTTGTTTGGCTTTCTGCCCTGAAGAGAACCCCTAGAATGGGAATCTTAAGGGGTGTATCATTGTTCATTAGGGGAAACATCTCCTACCCTCTCTCCTTCTATTGAGGTTTGAATGTGAAAATGTACCCCGTAAACTCCTGGATTGGTTTGAACACTTGGTCCCCAGCTGATGGCACTGTTTTGGAAAATTGTGGAAACTTTAGGAGGTAGAACCTTGTTGGGTTGGCTCACTGGGGGGCTGAGATTTTGTCCTCTCTTCCTCACTCTGGATGCAATGGGGTCCGCTACCTCCTTGGGCTCCTGCCACCATGCCTTCCACACGATGATGGACTATATACTCCAGACCTGGGAGGCAAAATAAACCCTTAAGCTGCTTCTTGTCACATAGTCGGCCACACAAGTAACTAATACACCATCTGTATGTGAGCTTAGAAAAGGGAGAAGAGAAGGGAGGAGAGGAGGACTCTACCAAGCATAGCATCTGCTGACACTGAGTGGGAGGCAGTCGTCTCTCCATCAAGCAGAAGTTGAGAGAATACAGATGTAGTTGATACCTCTTCCTCTCTCTCTCTCTCTCTCTCTCTCTCTCTCTCTCTCTCTCAGCATGCTGGAACCAACTTCTCCAACTTTCTAATTTTCTTCTGTTGACTAACTTTTGCTGTTTGGGGTTTGTTTTGTTTGAACAATTAGCAAGAAACCATTAAGCCTTCCACCCCACCCCACCCCACCCCCTTTGGTGTGTGTTTGAAACGCCACTTCCCAGGGATTCTCATATCCAGCCCACTATGCAGCAGTTAGGGTAGCTGAGCCCCTGAAAGTAAAAAGCAGGAATGTTTTTGCCAGGGAAGAACCAGGCTCCTTCTTATCTCTGCCCTAAAGGAGTTCCCTTGACCTGTCTCTCCACACCTTAGCCCCTCCCTAGGACAGAGGTCTCTTTTCCTAGAATTCAAATCCAATCCTGACATTGTGGTTGGTCAAGCTTAGACCCAGGAATTTGGCATCATAGCTGGCCTCTTCATGAGCCGGCCTCTAGCTCCAACCAATCAGATGTCTCTGGCTCACCTGAGCAAGAAGGTAAAGTCCACCAGAGCAAGGTTAGAAAACCCTGACCAGGGAGGGCAGATTTTCAGCCTGCCTGGGCTGTGATAAGGGATGAACCCCCTGACTCCCACCCCCCACATGGCAAGAGCTCTCTGCACTTTCTTTTCTTTCCTTCCTCCCTTTTCAAGTTTCTTTCAGGACCTCCCACATGGGTGTATCCATTTTCCTTGGTTTTTGTACTTCCCTCAGTAAGTGTGGCAATTTAATAATTATCCTTCTCAGTCTTGTTTTTATTCATTTCTTTGGTTAAAGCAGACATGAACTCAGGGTTTGGGGTTCTAGGACTCTTTCCTGAACCCCAATAATACCTTGTATCACCTAATCTGCTTTGTGCCAAGTGCTGGGCAGGTAGGTAGGTGTCTGGACCCTCTCTAGGGCTGGGCCACACGAGATACCTACTTCCAGCAGGGCTCTGGCTGGTGCTGGGGAAAACGGAGCACAACTCCCAGCCTTCAAAGAAAGAAAGGAGTCTGAGTGCTTAGTTTCTCTTTTCTTATGCACTGGGGATAGAGCCTTCAAGCAAGGCCAGAACAAGAAATAGGAAGAAAACAGCTTCATGGTAAAATGTGGCTAGGTCACGCAGGAGAATGGGCCCAGCACCTGTGGTATTCCTTTCTGACCCAGTCAGAAAAATCAACTGAATTCATTCTTTGGAACTGGAAGTCAAAATGTTTTTGAAACAGGGCTGTTTAGACTTGGTGCTCATTTTGCAAAGTTAATAACATCTTTGAGGGTTCATTAATCTCAACAAGCCTGAAAAAATACATTTCCATGTTCGTGCTCTCCAACTATCATCCTGACAGTATATTTTTACATCAATAATTGGTTATGGCTCAAATTAAAAAGAAACTTGGGCAATTATCAAGCAAGCTGCGAGTGTTTGAGCTTGGGCTGGGGACAAGAGATAGTTGCACCCCAGGGTTCCTGGGGACCATGTGTTATGTTATGATAACATTCAAGTCACTTCTTGGCAGGCTCATAAAATACAAGTTTCTCATCAAACTGCTGAAATGACTATGTTCTGTTTAGATAATATTCCTTCACTGAAAGGTTAGTCTTCATAGAATTTTTCTGATTAAAGTACAAATGTGGTATTGATGAGGATTAGGATTTGTGTCCCTAGCAACCATGGAATCCTGAAAAGCATTGCCGATAGGCTTACTGCACAAGGTCCAGAATGCTTTACAGATGGTCTCCTCACACTCTCACAAGTCTCCAGCAGCCACGCCTGGACATAGTACAGTTTTTCTCTGTGGCATGCACTAAAGACCTCACTCAGAGTGATGAACTGTCATTCCTCTCCATCTCAAAGGTAACTGGTTTTAAAATTGTTATATGTTCCTAGTATTCCTAGTCCTCATGTAAAAATACCAGCTGTAATTTAGCATTGGCCATTCAAACTGTACCTTCCAGTTTTAGAACGCCATCTGAACTTCCTGATGGAATTACAATCTATGTGCAAGGGGACATTCATCCCCCTGCATGAGAATTTCAAGCATCCCCAGGGGCCCCAAAGAAGCTCCAGAGTGTGTACTACCTGGCATGTCCTTCAAAAACCTCCTCTTTGGGGACACTTAAGAGCTAAAACTTGATAAAGCTTTTAAAATCAATTCTAGTTCAAAAGAAATGAAGAGAGAGAGGGAGAAA